>NKZC01000140.1:0-41983 GCA_002374385.1 Metschnikowia borealis
AGGTGGAAATTTAGGCCACGCCGAACGAAATCCTTCCAAAGTCAGGGTTTCCGCCCAAGGTGTTTAAAATATCTCCGGTGTAGTTTTCTGGCTCCAAATCCGTTCCGTTATAGTAAACCTTTTCCCAGTTCTTCAACACGTCCTTCACAAATGGCATGCCTGCAATAGGCAAGTTGTTAAAGGCCAATGACGACCCACCATCCTGTGGGTCAGTGAACCACTTAACGGTATCGTTGGCCTTGGAAGGAGGAGGTCTGGAAAAGTCGGAGATCGATCTCATAATCACCACACGGTTGTAGTTGACAAGCCCGTACGTGTGCAATCTAGTGAAGGCCTCCAACGAAGCATTGTCCTCCTGTGCTGTGGAGCAGTACGTGGCAGAGCCATTGCTCATCATGTTGGCGTAGTAGCCAAAGTAATCTCCCAATGCCTTTCCTGTGAAGTAGGTGTCCGACGTTAAAGTGTCACACTTGACCACCGAGGGCAAGGCTTGTGCTGCTTTTTCCTTGTACAACTTTCTGTTGGCGATGTTCTTGTCGTTTCCTTTTTCAAGCTTGGCAGTGTNAAGGCTTGTGCTGCTTTTTCCTTGTACAACTTTCTGTTGGCGATGTTCTTGTCGTTTCCTTTTTCAAGCTTGGCGGTGTTGGCCAACTTAGCAGCCTTGTCTCTCAACTTCTCGTTAAGCTCGAACACCTCGGTTCCGTAAACGTTTCCGGGGTAACTCCATGGGTCTTTGCTGCCGTAAGCCCAGTATCCGGAAGTCCAGTTAGGGTGGGCGGCATGAAAGTCTTCGTAGGCGGTTTCGTACTCCAAAGCAACCTGAACAGCGTACTTTGGCATCGTCACAGAGCCCATGGTAGTGTAGTTGGGCTCACCTCCTGCAATTCCAGATATCAAAAAGTAGGTGTGGGTAAGATCGAACAATGACGACAATCCCAAAGCGGTAATGGTCGAGGCGGCGTTGATTTCTCCTTCTCCTGTGATCAAGTTACACACAGAGTAGTCCAGCGTACACTTGATCTCTGGGTATATGGGGGACAACCCAGGAATGGTGATGTTGTGCTTGTAGTCCAAGTAGTCCACCCATGGGGCAGCCTCATACAGGAACATGCTGATGATGAACACCTTGGGCTCGATGATTGCAGAAAGCTTGCCATACCCCACATCCAATTCACCACCAGCCGAGGAAGGAGCATCTTCAACCGATTTGACTGTTTTCTCCACAGGATGTGCCAACACCGAGGCTACCAACGTAGCCATAGAAATGAGGGACAACTTCATCTTTCAACGGTATAATTGAAATGTGAAGTTATGTAATGAAAGACACTGGAAAGTGGTTCTGTTGAAAGGAGAAGCATACAACAACAGGAATTTCGCTCCTATTTATGCTCCAACTTTTTTTCGGCTCCGTCGCCAACTGAAGATCTGCGTTGCATGAAACTTAGAACGCTTGCATTTTGCATGCCTGCTCATCTTTGTTGGCGTCGCCATACATTGGTACGATCCTGCAGAAAATGGGGGGATTTCGTCTTATCGGTCCCTCGAGTTCCTCGTAGCCAATACAATGCGACACTGCCGTGGAGTGTATACCAGGCCAGGGCTCGAGATGCACTGTCTCGAGATGCAACCCTCGAAATATTCCTGGCTATTACCAACACAATTAAACTTTCCCTAATAAGTTGCATATCCCTTCAAGCCATTCAAATCTTCATTTTCTGACCTCTAGCCCTGGAACCAACATAACTCGGTACATCTTTTTTGTTTGGCATGATGAAGAATTGACATGATGCAGGTCGTGAGACTTGACATGATGCGGGCCGTGAACATTTAGCCGCTGTTGGCACAATCTCTCGCTTTGAAATTCAGTGCGTATTTGCGACTGATCACTTCCAAATCGGGCCCGCGTGAAAACAAACCGGGGGCCGCTTGCTGCCATTGTGGGCAACGCTATGCGGAATCTGCTGCAGCCTCGATGCACTCAGTGATATCAAGAAAACTGATATGCAATAGGAGAAGAACTCTCAAGTAGACGCGGGGAAATTCACTCGGGGCTTTTTTTTGTATTTGGTTGCTTTTCGAACGGTAGAGGATCGTGATTTGCAGCTGAAACGGGGAGGGATACAAAACAGCAAGGAAAATGGTTTGAGACAGATAGAATGGTAGTGGAAAGTATTGATATGAAACTGAACCGAAGGGGCGTATCTGCAACTGGTATTGGATATCAATTCGGATGTTATTGCTATAATATGAAAGGTTGAATGTTGGAAGGGTTAATAGTCATGCATCATTGTATTTAGTCAGACCTTGGGCGATGTAACAGGGATTGAAATGAAGGATAATGTTGAAGTAGGATTTTGACTTTTTAGTAAACTGGTAGGAGTAGAATTTAAGTTTCTGCAACACAGGGTTGAGCTGTGGTTAATTAACGAATTAAAATCGGTATTTGTGTATAGTCCAGACCCACATATTTGGGGCAGAATCTTCATCTTAATGTATTAGGGACCCGAAACTTCATCTTAGTGAACACTAAGATATCATTAATGTTATAATCACTTAGAGTAGATATAATTTGCTCCTGAGAAGTGGATTCTGTAACATTGGTTGTAAGTTGATTCTTGTTTTTGGTTAAGGTCTAACATTAAACTGGATCTAGCTAAATCCTCCAGCAAATATATGAAAACCAAATTGACTGCTATTAATTATGACATGTTATGGAATATAAAAAGCTCCGATGTAACCAAGTTAAGACTAGAGGTCACTCCTTGAATGTATGACTTTATTATAACAAAATTCCACGTAATTAAACTTTGACTTTATAGCAGTCCCTGAATGTATGACTAACTTGTAGCAAATTCCCACCTATGCCTTATGATTTATGGCAGTCTTAAATGTATGACTAAATTTTAATCACATCACGGAACCTCTTTAATGAGACTTGGTGTTTTTGCAGCATTGTGGAAATATGGGACTACAATTTATGGTGCGAATGATCCGTATTTATACCCCTGAGAACAGGGAAGTACACAAAAGGATTTTGGTGGCAAAATTCCGCTTTATGCAAGACAATTGCCTTTTCTGTTTTTGTGGCTAAAATCATGTACCTCATGTTTCAAATATGAAACATCCAGTTTATTTAAAAAAGGTGCCGCGGCCCCAAAAATCGTGGGGCCAAAATCCCAACACCCGTGCACCAACAAAACACCCGTGACCCATACAGCACTCATAGCTAAATCCCAATCCGAATCTGACCCCAAATCGACCTGAAACTCATGATCTTCGCTATTCCTAGGGCGCTCAAAAATTTGTTCGTGGGCTCTTTTCTTCTCTGGATCTTGCTTACCACCGTGATACCCCAAACCTTCAGCAAGTACTCCGAGTCCCAACTTATTAACTCCAAATTCGAGTCCCATGTATACCCATACAACTCCTTGACGATACCCTCGGAGATCCACATCACCAATTCCGATGTTTACTTTGTGATTGGCCACCCCGACGACGAGGTGATGTTTTTTGCACCCTCCTTGATCGAATTGGGCAAACCCAAGTACAATAACCGGTTGAAACTCATTTGTTTCACCCATGGTGATGCAGTCGACCCTTCGTTTGGAGCAGTTCGGTCACATGAGCTCAAAACTCTGGCCAAAATTTTGCCTGTGGAAGAAGTGATCATTCTCGATGGTTACAAAGATAGCATGGACGTGCAATGGGATCCTCAGCACGTGGCAGCATCGCTCAACCGGGTGATTAAGCCTACAAACGAAAAGTACGTGGTGATTACTTTTGACGAAAATGGCGTATCCAACCACCCTAACCATATATCGTTGTACCATGGCTGCAAGCACTTTTTCACGAGCTACAAAAAGAGAGCCTCCAGACACCTCTATGCCTTGAAATCGCTAGGATTCTTGGAGAAGTACTCGTTTACTTTGTTGACCAATATCGAGCTTCTTATAGGGTACATATCCAAGGCAGTTTTGAAGAATATTTTGAAGGTGGGTGTCAATATCAGTTTCTTTCCCAACCACCTCGAAAAGAACTCCATTAAGTTCTACTCAGATTTGAACATGTTGAGTTTGGCCTACTCTGCAATGGCCTATGGGCACTTTTCACAAATGGTGTGGTTCCGATACGGCTGGTTGATCTTGAGCAGGTACTTGACCTATAACCACCTTATCCAAGTCTATTAATAGCCATTCAGACAATCGAACAACCAGACAATCAAGATTCGGATATTGAGCAGGCCATTAATTAACATGAAACAGGACGTTGAACATCTTATTATGCTTTCTGAAAAGCTGGTATTGAGTTACTGAACAAGGCCAAAAATGACACATTGGAACGATCAACAAGGCATGAATCCAGCGAAAGAGACTATTTGCTTGGAACTCAATACTGCTTACGTCAGCCAAAAGTTCTTTTCGCCGAACATCGCTGTTGTTGACAAATCAGTCAGATAGAAATTTTCTAACTCAAAGGCGTGTACATCTCCATCACCAGCCTTTCACCAGAGAAAGGGGTCTTATCATCAGGAAAAGGACAGTTTATTTATATTTTGACCAGAGCATGACCTCTATTATTTGAGACAAGACACCAATAGTCTATTAACATTTGGAGCCAGATTCAGTCCGCTAAACAACAGAAAGAGGGACCAGTTTATTGGCGTTTGAAAGGACCCAATATTACCATTCAACCAGGGCCATTGGAGCTTCTATGAATACCATTTTTTGACAGTCTTAGTGTTCAAATCCATCGATGAAGAGTGTTCTTTGTGGATACCAGATGTTTTCTTGAACAATATCAGGTTGAATACTAGACGTTCTGGAAGCCAAATTGCTTCTGGCACCAGTTTGCGCCGTGCTCAAAGAAGTCCTGCTTCGTAATGGTGATTTCCTTCAAGATATCCTCGTTGACCAATTGCTGCCCACCATACCAAGCAGCGGTGTCTAAATCATGAGGTTGTTCCCGGACCTTGACCTCCCAGTTCGTGGGCAATTCCTTATCCAAATCGTGGACTAGCCTCAGCTTGAAATTGGCTAGTTTGGCTGTACCTCCTACCAAGTTGATGTTGGCCAGCAAAAGCGGCCTCAGCACTTCGGGACATGCCATGATGGCCTCGACAATTAGGTCAATGATATTCTTGAAGTTTGCATTCTGCACCACCGAGTTCTTGGAGTAGATGTTGTTGTCCAACATGATTTCCGGGCGAAAAAGCGATTCCGGGATGGAAAAACGCTCGTCGAATAACTGGATGGATTGGGCATCCAGCCCAAGTTTGACCCCGTCTTTCTTGACGTACCCCGTCATGGTGGTTTTGAAATCCGGCAATACAAACTCACACTTGGCCAGAAGCTTATTCTTGAGGGCCTCCTCGAAATCCGTGGCAATGTACATGGTTTGTTCCTTGACGGTGTTGATGAGAACAGGTTCATCGGACACGTCATAGTGGCGGAACGAGATCAACTCCTTGAGGAGCCCGTTGAAGTGCTTGCCCCCAATAGGCAATTTGCGGATACCTTTCCAATACGGACGTTGGTACAAGACAGGGACTATATGGGTGGCACTGAAACCACAGTCCACCACCAAGGAGAAGTCGCTCGGGCTGGGCGTATTGGTCCAGGGAACAAGCGACAGCGGAATACAGCGATAGTATTGGCTGAACCCATACTCTTCAAACACAATCAAATCGGTATTCATGGAGAGCTGGGGGAGCTGAAACGGCGACTCGGTGAGGGTCAAGTGCACCTCCAGCGGATCGAATTCCTTTTTGGGCAGGAGCCGGTCCAAAGTATAGTCCCAGATGGGTTTCTGGGTCTCCCACAGAATGAGGTGGCCTTGTTCGTGTGGGCGACGGAAGTTGATGCCGGAATAGAGGTTGGTGTGCGAGAGGTAGTCGTTGCCGATATAGATGGCGGAGTCTTTTGCTTTTGCAAGGACATTCTGGACGACTAGCGGGTTCTCCTGCGACGCGTAGCCGGCCTTGATGGAGTACGACCCATTGTCTAGAATGACGTGGTGAACCATGTAGATGAGTATACGCAGTGGGAGAACAATATGCACGTGAGATCTTGCGCACGTGACCTCACGTGAGAGATGGCATGTGACCTCACGTGAGAGATGGCATGTGGATCGAGTCACGTGACAGAGCCTTCTGAAAGCCATCTGCTCTAGTTGTTTATGTACACCTCTCTCCTTCAGACATAACTATAGCCTTTCTTCTTGGGCTTTCAGTCTTCACAGCCTTTTCTATCTCTATATCTAAATCCAATTTTTGAATCTCAGTCAAAATCTGATTCTCCAATGAGTTTCTGTAGTTTTCAATGCTTTATTGGAAGTTATTTTTGATAGACCTATTTGTATACATCTACATTAGTTCAGTTTAAAATTTCAAGCTCTAAATCCTCTCTTTTTCTAAGCAGTTCTCTAAAACTTGAAATGTTATTATGTTTTCCCATTTTCATCTACTATACGTACATGGGTTAAATCTGTTATGGCCCCTTTTTTAGTCTACCCACTTTGCATAATAGTGTACTATCAGTGTCTAGAATAATTTCCAGTACTTCTTGATAATTTCCAGTAATCTCCAGTAATGTCTACATGATATGAAATATTACCAGGGTCACATTCGGGTTGGAGGGATTCCTGCATATTAGCATCATAACATTAAAGAGGTAAATCAAAATTATAAGAAATAAAGAAAATCAAATAGAGAATAAAGTAGCTATGTCAAATGGAAAGGCATATACTATTTGCAGTGAGAGGTGGACGTTAATGGAAACTGGTGGGTTGTTGAGGTGTGGAGGCACGTGCCATTAATATACGAGTAATTTTTTCTAATTACACCTTAAGGATCTAACAAAAAATACAAAAGTCCGTTTCGCTAGATATCTGCCTGCTCTGATGTTTCTTTCTACTACGTATACTTCCCATGAATATAGGGCACAGTAAGTTGGAAGTGAGTGTAACAGAAATGCATAGCCTACATATGAAAGCAGGTGTCCTACAAATAAGGCACGGAATCCTACACACAGGCAGCGTTTCCTGTACACAACCCAGCCTATAACCAGGGTTTCCTGCACATGGCCCAATCCGAAACACCAGCTGCAGATTCTGAAACATCAGTGCATGTGTCTACTGGAGCACTCGCAATCGCTGGTTGCAACGCAGTGCGAAGGTGTGGATCGCAGGCTCGCACCGGTCAGCCGCTCGTCTCCAGGCCCTATTTCTTCCCGCGCAGATGCAGAAAAAAATCACCTAACCCCATACTCATTTCCCAAATATCCAAAGCGGCCCCTAAAAATCGCCGCCCAAAGTCCCGTTCCCTGCATCCAAGCGTCGAACAGTGTGCCTGTGCCTATATACAGTCCCAGCCTGGCCCTTGTCTCGGTTTCCCTCGGTCTTTTCGGTTCCTAGAATCGCTTAACTCGGCCCGGTCTCGTCTATCCTTCATACTCCGAGTCCGACCATCCAAGGAAATAGAAGTGTCAAATAAGACTGTTGAATACAACTATCAAATTGTCTGATCTGTCCATTCTGTCCAAATACAACTGTCAAAGTGTCAAAGTGTCAAAGTGTCAAAGTGTCAAAGTGTCAAATAGTCTAATCTGTCAAATAGTCTAATCTGTCCAAATACCCTGTCAGATTGTCAAGTCCACGCATAGACTTCACTTGATACATTCCTTACCGTCAATAATCGCTATCCAGAATCCGTATCCAGGGATTTAGTGACAAGTCAGTCAAAGTGTACCAGAATCTGCATATTGACTCTTAGAACAAATCCCCAAAATCGCCAGTCTAGGCCAACTCGTACCTCATCAAATCAGTCAGTGAAATATCCAAACTGTTTTTCTTAGAATATCCAAAGGGCCTAGTGTTACCGTGCTCATATCCAAAACACTGCTCATAACCACTACCCCTGTGATTTTCAGTTATACCCAGTGCTATAGCCAAAGACATTGTGTTATACCAATCCAGTGCTTTAAAACTGAGCAATTAGAATACCAATACCCCCAGCCAGTCTGCGACAATCTCCCGAAGTCCAGATCTCAACTACTCCCCCTAAACAGCTAATTATACATCAATAGGTCAGTGCCTACCATGACACTATTATCTCGGGTTCTACACCAGACGTCGGAAAAAAATGGGGCCAAGCTTCCCCGGTCAATCTCCAAAACTTCGTCTCTCAAGCTGGGAGGGCCCAAAATATCACTCAAAATCAACTTGGAATCGCCTCCCTTGGCCCTCTATGGCCATGCACACGAGTCTTCCGGCTCAATCATCTCTGGAGTCTTGACTCTTGATGTGGAACAAACTTCCCATTCGAACCCTCTAGTGCCTTATAGTTCCATGAGCAGCATCAATGGGTCTGGCTCCGACTCCAACTCGTTACGCCAGGTGCAGTCTGCATCTGCTGAAAGTGCCCATAGTGACGATACGCTAATAGACTCGGTGGTGTTGACGTTGGTGCAGACTGTCCACTATACCAAGCCGTTTATGGTGTCTTCCAACTCCATACATGCATGTTCCGATTGCACGACCCGAAAAACAACCTTGGCCCAGTGGGACGTGTTGACTCTGCCGCATGGGTTCGCCCCCGGCCTGCATGCGTTCCCGTTTTCCCATTTGTTACCTGGATCTCTTGCAGCTCTGGCCAAATTGGGCGGGACACAGTCGTATTCATTCATCAAGTACGATTTGGTGGCCGTGGCCAAGGCCAACGGCAAGAAAACGAAAGTGGTGCTTCCTTTGAACATACTGAGGTCGATTTTACGGGGTCCAGACCGCAACTCGCTCCGAGTATTTCCTCCCACCGAGGTCACAGCCAGTGCCGTGCTCCCGGGCGTCATGTACCCGAAGTCCAACTTCCCCATCGAGCTACGAATGGATCACGTGGTCAACTCCAAGCAGGACCGTCGCTGGCGTATGCGTAAACTACTGTGGAAGCTCGAGGAACATACCCAGGTGGCTCCATATGCATGTCCTAAACACGCAGAAAAGTTGAAGGCCATTAAGGAGGCGCAGAAGAAGAGCCAGCTCTATAAATCGTTAAAAACAGGCGCCTCTCCAGCCCAGAAATTCACAGGGAACTCTTCCAATGATGGGCCCAGCCGCAGCAACGGCATGCACTACTCCACCATCCAAACATCTATGTTTGTCAGCAGACCGCCATCGTCTCAGCAAACACCCATAGCCAATATTGCGGGCCCAGTGCCAGCAGTTGGTGCAGAACATGCAGGAAACCAGGATATTGTGGAGGAGCAGGAGGAGATCCCATCCAATCGCGCCATGGACGAGGTGGTGCATTTCGAAGAGGATTTCGGATCCGTGCCTGTGCCTGAAACCGTTCCTTCACCGGAAGAACATGCGGTTCCGGCCAACGAGAACGTTCCTGAGGAGGAAGCAGTGGAGCTTTATGTGGATGAACTCCGTGTGGTTGCACATGGCGACATCAAATCGGGGTGGAAGTCTGATTTCCTGGGCCAGGGAAGCATTGAGCTTGTGGCGGAGATCTCTGCACTCAACTGTTCCAGCGGCATCAAGAAAAATGCCACCAAGGCCTCCTCCAACGATGCACTCCCCGATGAAATTCAACAGGGTCTCCGCAACGACGCTAACATCTCGTGTGACATCGTGGACCCCACGTTGGGCATCTATGTGAGTCATGTGCTTGTGATTGAAGTGATTGTGGCGGAAGAAATCGTCCAGGCCCCCAAAATGTATGCCGATGGCCTTACGCCCACCCGATCCGCTAATTCCCTGCACAGCGGCATGGGCAACCAGGTGGGTGTGCCAACGGGTGCAGCCAGAGTGTTGAGGATGCAGTTCAAGGTGATTGTCACGGAGAGATCCGGGTTGGGGATTGCCTGGGACGACGAAGTGCCTCCTACGTACGATGACGTCAGTGCCCTCTCTCCACCCACATATCAGACTTCAAGCACGCCTCTGGCTGCACCCACACAGCAGTCTACACCGGCGGTGATTTTCGGGTTGGGCGACACTCCAGTGGTGGGGTCATTCGTGCCGAACAGACCCGTCAATAGTATTGATCAGGTGACCGACTTGGATGATAGCGTGCAGGAGTTCCGGCTATAAACACGACTATACTTTTAGTCTGCTAGATAGACGAACTGTTTAATTTTCTAGTCTGGCTAGTCTGTCCTTGATTGTGTGCTCACAGAAAAGGCGAGCAACGAAAGGTCCAGATAGAAGTGTCTAGAAATGGCACCTGAAGGGTTAGAATGGGGCTTTCAATTAAGAAGCACTAGAAATGCTATAAAAGTAGTTCTTTGAGTCTTATTGCGCAACTAGACACAGTCTTGATTTGCTCATTAAGAAAGCTCCCATGGGAATCACACTCTTCTCTAGAAGTCATAGTCAAAGTTCAGTGACTGAATTTCCAAGCAGAACTTTAGCTGAGGCTACAATTGGAGATGAATTTCCAAGCAGAACTTTAGCTGAGGCTACAATTGGAGAGTGTGGTGGCAATAGAATATATGATCAGATCAGACAGATCAGAACAACTCAGAACAACTCAGAAAAGATCAAAAAAGATCAAAAAGATCAGAAGTAGAAGCAGATTGACAGAGGTTTCAATAGAAAAGCCATTTTAATATAAAACAATTCAAATGGTTTCAACACCTTTAGTATATTGTCACATGATATTATTAGCATATAGACTAGTGTTATCAATTGTTTGGCTAGATGCATTATTCTCTACATACTCAAGGATAAGTTTCCCGACTATCAAGTATGTAATGAAAATTACACTAGCTAATGTTTTGTACTGGTTGATGTTCCAGGAAAGATTTGTACCATTACTATTACTATTACTATTACTATTACTATTACTATTACTATTACTATTACTATTACTGCATATGACTTACTACAGATTGACTAGTACTTATTATACTGACCACTACTACTGCCACAGTTTGTGGTTCGATGATTTGGAGGTACCGTAGAAAATAATGGCTATAGTGCAAGTACGAAAAAACTACTGTGAGTATAGATGAGTATAAGATAAGCTATCACTAGAATCACCACCACTAAAATTATATCCAGAGCACAGCATAGGCCACTTGACTGATTTATTAACCTTAAGTCCCATGGTGTAGCATACCGCAGTGCTATACTTCTAGTCTATAGTCTATACCCCATCTAAACGCAGTACTCTACTCTACTCTAATATAGTATATTATATTTGTACTGTAGTATATGCATATACTCCACTAATACTCCACTAATACTCCACTAATACTCCACTAATACCAGACATGCATTCACAAGTCAAGTGCAGGCCGTCGAGTACCGTGAAACATGAACGTTGGAAAAGCTCGGAACACATGTGTATTACGCTTTCAGAAAGGCTGGTCTTGGTATACTGTGCACATCCAAGAATGGTGAAAGGACCAATAACGCATGAAGCCAGCAATAGAAACTATTTTCCTGGAATGATCAACCAGGCTTGGAGTGTGCCAAAACGACCATTGACTTGGAACTCACATTGTTTCAACTTTGGTTTTAGTATGTATTAATTGTAAGTTTTAGCTTACAAGACCAAAGTCTTATTGTTCGAGGTGTGCACAGTCTATAGTTCAAAGTCTGTACAACCTTACTCAAAGTCTGCAGTCTATAGTTCAAAGTCTGCAGTCTATAGGTCAAAGTCTGCAGTCTATAGGTCAAATTCTGCAGTCTATAGTTCAAATTCTGCAGTCTATAGTTCAAATTCTGCAATCTATAGTTCAAAATCTGTACAGTCGTTTCGCTGAGTGTATTGTTAATGCACAGTTATCCTCTAAAATCCAGACTACCTGGTGCAGTATGGCCACGAAAATGATCAGTGGCTCTAAGGTGCGGAGGATTCCATTGTTAAGAAGAAGAAAGACGTGAAAATTGGAGAGGGAAGTAAACCAAAAAATATGAGTAATTAAAACATCAAAACATGTCCTCACCTCAACTTCCACGATGTCAGAGGGAACCTCTCCACGCAGATCTCCAAGTTGGATGACCCCGAGTCTCCTTATGCATGCATAGTCTTGGCAGCATGTAGATCCAGCTTTGCTGGGCCACGGAGAGTGAAATGCCCATTTTGGCAAAAAGCTTGTGGAGTTTCTTTTTTCCATCTTCTCGCCAGAGATTAAGCTACCAGAGGTATATTTCCGCAGGAAAACATTTTTCATAGTCCTCATAGGCATCTCCAGTTCGAATCCAATGAATGCCATCATCGAAAAAATTGCACGAGTAAAATGGAACATTCGTGATCCTTCCCATATCATCCAACGAAAAACTAGTGGCATTAAAAAAAGACCCATAAGAGAATCCATTATCATAAATTCCCACCGCCCCCGATTCATATGTTTCATAGTTGAAAACGTGCGTGTGCTCCAAGCTCTAATACTCCACTAATACTCCACTAATACTAATACTAATACTAATACTAATACTAATACTAATACTAATACTAATACTAATACTAATACTAATACTAATACTACTCTCTGCTAACTATACTGTCAGATGCACCATAAGTAAGAGTTGACCAATAGTTCACCAATAGTTCACCAATAGTTCACCAATTGTATCAGACTATCAATTGATTAGAGGGCCTGGATTATCACTTTCTAATAGCACTTGTTCACAATATAGTCCTAATCTAGGATTGACTAGGATTAGTGGTATGATCTCTGCACTGGCCGCTTCACTAGTACTCGGTATCTGTCTAACTTGTTGAAACTGAGTCTAACTTGTTGAAACTGAGTTTGACTTGTTGAAACTGAGTGTGACTTATCAATGTGTAACCAGACCAATAAAGCTAGTCAATATCGAGGCTAGTCTTGAATAGACCAGAAGAATATCAGGCAGTACGACTGGGCTTTCACAAACCAGTATGGAAGGTACTCTCCAGGAGGTATTAAGGAGTAGTACCAACGAGTACACCACACAGGATAGAACTGGACGGACTAATCAAGGTTCAGGAAATTGACACTAAACCAGGTGTAGTAAGGGCAGACTATCAGTAGTAAGAACAATACTATCAGTAGTAAGAACAATACTATCAGTAGTAAGAACAATACTATCAGTAGTAAGAACAATACTATCAGTAGTAAGGGCAGTACTGACCTTTGAACAGACTGGGATCTATTTGGGTATTGTGAAGCCCTGCCGATACTTTGTATAAGGCCTTCTACCCAGCCATGTACCAGCCCTTCTCTTGAACAGGTGTATAAGCAAGCAGATTGCACCTTTTAAGGAAACATGGTGAATGAACATACTACTGTACTTGACGTAACAAGACCCTAGCATATACTATTCAATGCTATACTGAGTACTTGACGTAACAAGACCCTAGTATATACTACTATACTGTTAGATGTTTGCTAGCTAACACAACTAGATCACAGAGATTTGTGAGTAATTATATTTCTGGATTACCATGACTCTGATTCTCACCATTTATGACTGATGACTATCTAGTCAACTAAGCATCATACTCCATTACTAATAGTGTGACTATGATGACTAATCTGGAAATCTTCTAGAAATCAATTAGTAAAAACAATAAAACAATAAGACAATATTACAATATAACACTATAACAATATGACAATATGACAATATGACAATATGACAATATGACAATATAACGGTATAACAGTGTAACAATACAAATAGTATAACACTATAACAATACAAATAGTATAACACTATAACAATACGAAATAGTATAACACTATAACACTATAACATTATAACACTATAACAATACGAAATACTATAACACTATAACACTATAACACTATACATTATAACATTATAACACTATAACAATATAACATTATAACAATATAACACTATACACTATAACATTATAAAACTATACACTATAACATTATAACAATATAACACTATAAAACTATAACAATACAAAATACTATAACAATATAACAATATGGATATGGTGGTGGGGCGGAGTAAGGCTTAGAGCCTATAGTGTGCGGAAAGCGAGGAACGCGAGGAACGTGAGGAGCGCGAGGAGCGCGATCAGATCAATGGGGCCGCAGAATGGGCAGAATGTGCAGCGTGCGGTTGGGATGCGCATGCTACGGCCCCTGCTACCCACGATAAATTGCACTGCGCACGTCTCGGGCTGTCCTCGCATAATCTTCTCTCCACCTGCCTTTTGCCTGTTACAAGCACGGGCACTTGTACGAACAAAGCAAGGCTGTTGATTTTAGCTCCTTACAAGTATCTTGCGAGAGAAAGCCTGACTTTTTCTCTATCCATTGGTGCAAAAACAGTCCCAATCCCTCCACTCACTCCCCACTAAGACCTCCTCAAACCTTAATCCCCCACACTCCTGCTTTTTTTGGCGCCACTTCTGCTATTTTTGCTGCCAATCAGGTTTCTGTGTTTACTTGACCGGAGCGATTTGAATTTGGCCTGAAACAACCTGAAATTCCTGGAAATTTTGGAGAAAAACTTCCGTTTTTTGCCCCCATCTCTCCGCCTGAACTTACCTCCGCCCCTCCATCGCTTGCCACCTCCATCCTGACTTAAATCTGTTACATTCATCATGTCGTCCTTCTATTTTGCTGAAGATGACTCCAATATGTTGCTAAATGTCCGCAAAAGGGCTCAAAACTCCCCCCTTCCGCCTCCGGTGCAGCCACCACCGCCCATAAACACAACTTCTCTGGTCACAACGCCTACGGGAAGCACTCCAGTCTCTAGGCTTTCTTCGCGGGCCATGGACTTCTCCAATTTGGATGATGTGCTTATGTTTCCTGTGGAAAACTCCCATGCTTATTCATATGCCCATCTTTCGCCCAACTCCTTGGCTCTAAGGTTGAATGTGTTGAAACGACTGTTGGAGATCTTGAACGAGCGTCCGGACTGGCTCAAGCTTGTTCACTCGCCCACATATGGCCAAACGGAGCTGAAAAACGGACAAAATGACAAAAATGACCTAAATAATGGCTGGGATGAGCTAAAATCCGGCCTGACTGACCTTAAAAGCAGCCAGAATGACCCCAAATCAGGTCTCAGTGACCTAAATAGCCTGAATGGCCTCATCGACAAGTATTCAGGTGAGCAGAAAAAGCCCGGACCTGGACGCCCGCTTCTAAACCGGGACGGAGAGCACCACCTTCGATCAAACGCCTCTTCGGCTGCATTATCGGCGCTTTTCCGCCCCAAAATTGGCCGCTCCGATAGCATGCCTATGCTGAGGGCATTCACCAATGAAAACTCCGAGTGCAGCTCGCTCCATTCCAATGATAGTGCACTTTCAATCAAGTTGAACGAGAAAACCAACTCTTTCAAGGAGCCCAAGTTGAGAGAAGTCCTCCAGAGACGGGGAAGTGGGCCTGAACCTGTGACTCCTGCTTTGGAAGTGTCTCCTCCGCCCGAAGAAGAGCTGGACGACTTTTTTGCCGATGAACTCAAGGATATAATCGAGCTCATTGAGCAGGATCCCACGCTCCTCTCCAGCAAATCCGACATTGCAGCCACGCTCCATGATCTTTCGCTTTCTTCGGCCACTCACGACGCCCAACGGAAACAAAACTTGCTCAAGACGAAATTACTTTTTGCCTTGGCTACTCCTTTCGTGGAGTCGGCAGGAACCACCTCTTCATTATGGGGCGAACCCACATCTTCTAGTACTGCACCCAGCCTGCTCTCTCAAGCCTCTTCCCTACCTTCCAATCTACTGCTATCGTTGATGCAGCCCCGGCAGTCTAGTGCAGGAACTAATCTGCTAGGCAAAGGTGTGGCTGTTGGCAGTGGCCCCAACCGACCGTTCCACTCCTTTTCTGCAGGAAAACACACTTCTCCGCAGTCTATTATCACGGTAGAAGCCGATTTTCCCTGGAGTTTCAAGGCAGCCAATGACTTGGCATGCTTGATGTTTGGAGTGCTGAAAAGTATGATCAAAAATGTCACGTTGATCGACCTCATAGCGCCCCAGTTCCGTCAGTTTGTCACGCAGAAGATGACCCGTGCCATCGCCCAGCGAAACCTGGAGAAAAACATCATTTTCGCCGGTGAAATCATCGCCATTTCCAGGTACTCCGAGGGCGACTTTGCTTGGACGTCCATCTGGGCTCAGAAAAAGGGAAATCTTATCATCTGCATGTTTGAGCAGATCACGTGCGATGCCTTTGACTTGACGCTTACGGCAGGCCAGGACGGCTACTCCATCACCAATATTGAGGATGTGGCCGGGAAGCTTGTTTCGAAGCTAGATGCAGGCAAAATTACCGACACAGGCCAACTTTCCCTTTCTTTAGCGCACGATTTGAGCTCGTCTTCAAATTCTCCATCTCTGGATCTACACGATAGTGAAATCCTCAACCAAAAGCGGTACTATACAATCCAATTGGGGGGAGAGGATAACATTCCATGTGCACTCACGTCGGATCCGATGGAAAAGGACCCAGAAAAAGCACAGCTCAGGGTCAAAATCCACTCCATGCCATATATAGCAGGCATGTTTGTGGTGGACTTTGCTACACTTGAAGTGATGTCGTGCAACAAGGCCATAGTCAAGAACCTCTTTGGAGCATCGTATGACGATGTTTTGGACTCGCCCATCGACAAAATCATCCCCAACTTCTCGGCCATTTTAAAAGCAGGTCTTGAGGACCAAGGCCCTGGGTTCAGTATGGCCCCCGGGTTGGTGCTCCCCGAGCACTTTTTCCGCAAGTACGACGCCAAACTAAAGGTTTCAGGAAAAGAGCATTTCGAGCCGGAGTTTCTAGGGTCCCGCGGAATTGACGGGCTTCATAGGGATGGTCACAAACTCCATCTTGATGTGCAACTCCGAGTTCTTCGGCCTGATGTGTTTGTTCTCTGGGTCACTTATTCCCGTCACACCAATAAGAACATCCACCGGCACGTGAGCAAGCTTTCCAGCGAAGTCTCAGGCCTCGCTCTGCCTCGCCAACGCAGCAGCAGGAGTATCGTCAATTTACCTTCGCAATTGAAGCTCTTCCCGGAGGACGAGGCAGAGATCTTAGAGTTGGGGTCCAGTGCAGATGTCAGCAGGCACAGTTCTACCCGCAAACCCAAACGGGCTAGCACTTTTGCTGTGCCCATCACCTACATTACAGATACGGGCACATCCAATGGCAACAGACTGGTTTCCTATACCGATAGTGTGTCTAATCATAGCGAGCAGATGTCAACACGTCCCAGTTCCGGAGACTCCAACACCACCGCCTCAAGTCATTACTACCGCAATTTCACGGAGCAGGAGATCTTGGATATCGAAAACCAGGAACTCGAGCTTAAACAGAAGCAATCCGAATTCTGGCCCACTCGTATTGGCGAACGCAAGCGGTCCAAGAAGTACGACGAGTTCAAAGTGGTCAAGAAAATGGGCGAAGGTGCCTATGGAAAAGTGGTGCTTGCAGAGCACAAGAAGGACCCGCAGTACCTGGTGATCATCAAGTGTATTGACAAGCAGCGGATCTTGGTGGACACGTGGGTGCGTGATCGTCAATTGGGCACAATTCCCTCAGAGATCCAGATCATGGCTACACTCAACCAGGAACCGCACCCCAACATCATGCGCATAGTGGACTATTTTGAGGACCCCAACTACTATTACTTGGAAACGCCGATCTTCGGCAACCCCCCAGCCATCGATCTCTTCGACTACATCGAGGTCAAGAGCGACATGAGCGAGTTGGACTGCCAGCTCATCTTCAAGCAGGTGACGTCTGCGATCTACCACCTCCACAAACACGGGATCATCCACCGCGATATCAAGGACGAAAACATCATCGTCAACGAGTTTGGTGTGGTCAAGTTGATTGACTTTGGCAGTGCTGGCTACGTCAAGCTGGGGCCCTTTGATGTTTTTGTAGGTACCATCGACTATGCGTCACCAGAGGTGTTAAGAGGAGAGAAGTACGAGGGTAAACCACAGGATATATGGGCCCTAGGGGTCTTGCTCTACACCATGATCTACAAGGAGAACCCGTTCTACAATGTGGATGAGATCATGGAGGCCAACTTGCGGGTGCCGTATATTGTGAGTCCCAAGTTGAACAATTTGATCGAGGCCATATTGGTGCGTGACATCGAGAAGCGGCCTACCATCACAGATATCGCGGAGCACCCTTGGCTCGAAGATGTTTAAAATGTATTAGTACGGAAGAAGGAATTTGATAGAAAAAGGGATTGATAGAATTGGTTGGAGTGTTCGGTCCGCCAATGCCAGAGCCAGAGCCACATGCCAGATATAATGTGGTCCTCCGCTCACACGATTCAACAGTTGCAAGGTTATCGATTATAGGAGCCGATCTGTTGAATATGATCTAACTAATGACCAAACATGACTTGGCTTGATTGCCAGGTATATGGTCATGCATGACCAAAGATTACTTGAACTGATGATCAGAATATGTGGATCCATGGGATACGGGTTGATGGGATACGCATTTATGGTATTTGCATTGATGGGATACGCATTTATGGTATTTGCATTGATGGGATACGCATTGATGGTATTCGCATTGATGGTATTCGCATTGATGGTAGTCATGCTCAAGTGGTTATATGGATTATAATCTTATTACTTCAACTGATTATGATCACATAGTTATGGTATATAGTTATGGTCTATGTATATGTATATGTATATGCCCTTTATACATGGTATAGTGAGATAGATTCTTGTTTCGTCAGGTACTCAGTTTACTATGGTCATTCGGCCATAAGTCCCCAGAGAAGGAAACGGGCTACCTAAGTAATTGACGGCGGGGTTGCGTAGTTGACCGTCGTTAGTAGGAGCTTGGGTTGTCAATAATCCCCATAGAGTAAAATTGACAGAATACCATGGAGTATTGTTTCTTTTTCTGACATAGGAATATGGTGTATAATTATGAGCCCTGACACTGTTACGGGGTGCAATGGCTTGACCGGAATTGAGGCACGCGGCCGGAAGTGTCCAGCTACAAGACGTCCAAAAGCCCACCACACATAAGTTTTCGACTCAAACGTATACTTCGTGAAGTCCGGAATTCTAGGAATCCAACCAGCCCACTCATTTTTCCGTACCAAGAAAAAAAAGGTGATTTGCGTTGGGCCTTTTTCTGCTGAGGTTGCCTGGTGCACGGGTGTGTCTCCGCTTTCGCAACCCCCGGTTTACCCCGGTTCCAGCCATGCGAATCAACCCTTCAACTCCAACGTGAAGCCCACCAAAGGCGTGATTTCAATTTCTCGTCTCAATCCCTCAGCATGTTGCTCTAAGTAGTAGTAGTTCCAAGAGAAGACCTGGTAGATGATGGGTAACGCCTTATACAATGGACATTGTTAGTTCAGGTGTCTTCATAACACCTCAAGAGATAGAGCACATCTGGTGGATCCGACAGACTCTCTGTTTCTGATTCTGGTTGTTCTGTTTTGCTCTAAAACACATTCTAGTTCTTCAGCCAAGACACATCCTAGTTCTTCAGCCAAGACACATCCTAGTTCTTCAGCCAAGACACATCCTAGTTCTTCAGCCAAGACACATCCTAGTTCTTCAGCCAAGACATATCCTAGTTCTTCAGCCAAGACATGTTCAGAAACCCTCAAGACTCTAGTTCTTCATTTCAAGTTCTTCAAGACTCACTCAAAACAGACTTAGGCTACTCACGTTACGTTTTCACTCAAAAGTCACTCGAGACTCATTAGGACTGACTCCAACCTCCAAGACTCCAACTTTCAAGGCTCGGTGAAATACCCTTAGGTCACTGAAACTCTAATTTATGACTTCACATCTTGCGTCCCTTTCAGCTTCTTTTCCTTCCACTTTTAATCATTCAAACCTCCAAAATTCGAATTCAAAATTCGAATGGTTAGTGGCTTAGGAGCTCTGTATGGAAATATGCCGAGCAAAAGAAACTCCCAGCAAAACGGCACTAGATAGAATTCACGCAACACCGTCTCCGCTGGTTGAGGAGAAGTAAAAGTACCTCTTGGATTTCTTGGAGGAGATGAAATATGAGCCCCAGAATAAGAAAAATAGATTATGGTGAAGCTGAGAAAACGGTGGTATTGGACTCTGCCTGTGTAAGGGTAAGGTGGGAATGGTGATCGCACAAATATGTCCAATACCAAAGGAGATGAAAAAAGACGGAAACAAAGAAAGGAATGGTACTTTCCTTGAGTCATTTTAATACCAAAACAATCAGTGCAGTTATGAAGCAGTGACAGTGGCTAGGCTTGGCTAAGAATTATTGGTCTTAGAAATCTTTTGGTAACAATCTCCATACCACCACTATCCATGTAAAACAGATCATAGTTGCTCTAACCTCTTGTGAACATCCCTGTTTTTTTGACCCCTCTTCATATCAGTAAATAATTATGAACGTAAAAAGACTAGGTGTGCTTTGATTGCCAGACCGAATTTATCCTGTGAGTGTAGATTGAGTAGTTGTTGTTTATAGTTTCTGGAGTGGTGTATAGCACTGTATAGAGAATGAGTACGTGCACCCCACCACTCGACTCAAACCCAATACCAACATAAACCACCAGTCATGGTCATTAGACTGACTGAATTGGCTATACTTGCTATGACATGGTCACTCATGGGCAGTATGGTCACTCATGGTTAGTCATGGGCAGTATGGTCACTTGAGCTCATGGCTTACCCAATATTAGATGCACACAGTATAGTTGGTGTAAATAGCACTCCATCAGTCGTGTCAGTATTATAAACTAAAACACCAATTGAACACCAAAATGCAATAGTAAAATACTGTGATGTGCATCTTTTTTATTTTTTATTTTTTATTTTTCATTTTATGTTCAGTAAAAAAATTCTAGAGGTTGAGAAAAAATGGGAACCTGGTGGGGTTTATATAGTTCGCGATTTCGCACAATGGCTGCAAAAACGGCACGCTCCTTTCCGGTATGACACCAACATTTCTTACACCACAATTTAAGATCCATTTCTTAACCCACAATTTAAGATCCATTTCATAACCCACAATTTAAGATCCATTTCTTAACCCACACATTATGATAAATTTCTTACACCACGCGTTCATGGTTCATTTCTTAACAACACTATATGTTTATGATGACCCATGCGATTCTGGTGAGGTAATCCCACTTCCTGAATGGAGTGAATGGAGAGCTACCAAAAAACATAACTTCAAGTGAGTTAGATCTTCAGAGCAAAACAAAAAGATTGCAGCACCACAATTTCATACAAGGTCTCCCACTGCATTACTCACTGTGGCCCTAAGTGGCTTGACTAACGTTGAACGGACGGGAACCCCTGTATTAACTGACTGCGCGAGTTCCTAAGAGTAGCCCACAGTTTATTCCAGAATACCGTTGAGTCAATGTTCCTAGACATCCCTTGGTTAACAAAGTGATAGAAGCTTATACAGTCTGATGGAATAGTCGAGGAGCTGCCGAAAGATCCGCTTTAAATGGAGAAAACCTTGCTGGTATACACTAAGTGTATTCTGTTGGGACACGAGGAGCATATGCTTCTGACACCTGATGAAAGCCTTATATACTAATATTGACTTTGTTTCCAGCAACATTCTCTCACCCACAAGCCTATAAACATGTAAAGTGTAATTGCAGATGTCACCCGGGATACTTCACATCACAGTATCTGAAGTGAAGCTTGTTTTAGTATCCGAATTAGAACACGTTTTAGTATCCGAATTAGAACTCGTTTTCGTATCCGAATTAGAACTCGTTTTAGAATCCGAATTAGAACACGTTTTCGTATCCGAATTAGAACTCGTTTTAGTATCCGAATTAGAACTCATTTTCGTATCCGAATTGGAACTCGCAGAATCCGAATTCTCGTTTCATACATTCTCCTTGTCAAGACCAGCTCGTTCCTGCATTTGTATAGACCTCGCTACACTGGTACAGACCCACATCCAAGTGCTTTATTGTCTAGCAGCTAGCCTTTGCCAATTGCTTTATTCCCTAGCAGCCAACCTCTGCAGAGCTTTTTTTAGCAGGTGGCGCCCCTGAGATTTTATTGGTGGCCTTTGCTAATGGGAGGTCAAGGGATGAAACCGACGTTTCTGGGGTCGGGGAGGGAGAACACGAGCTAGCAGCTAGCAGGCACCATGAACGGATTGAACGGATGGAAGTTTGCTGTGCTATCAAATGTTAGACCGGCATGAGCCACAAACTGTTGGCTTTAGTGAGAGTACTTTATATTGGAAGTACTTCTTACATGCAAATTTACCATGGTTTGTATTTTACCTACAAGTCGAGAAACAGAATCCAAGGGGAAAAGCCTCCCTTTTATATACACCGCGCAAACGCACACCTGCACACACGCAAACCGATCTTGCGTATGCAGAGGTTTCCCAACACTGTCACCTGCACAAACCATGAACCCTTGATCTTGCAACCCTGCCCCTATGCGGCCGACCCTCAACACTGTCTGTCGATGAATAGGGGAGAGTTAGCGGGGAGTTTTGAATAACCAATTTCACACATTTTTTTTTTCTTTTTTCTTTTTTCCATCCTTTTTTATTTTTCCTTTTTTCTATCCTTTTATATTTTTCCTTTTTTATTTTTCCTTTTTCTTTTTTTTTTTCTCTTTTTAATCGTTAACGGTATTGTCTGAGTCCGCAGGTTCGCTTGCTAATCTGCAGCCATCCGCCGCCAGGAACTCTTGCCGTCCAATAGTTCTTCTTGTTGCAAACATAATCATCAGGCCAAAACCTTGCCATGCTTTCACAGCACCCTTTGTTGTGTAGCTTGACACATTCGGAACATGGACGATTCCTATTGATTGTAGGCACGCACTGACTGTCCATTACGTAACCAGCCCACATTAAGTTTTTACAGTTCAGGTCTTGGTAAAAGTAGTAGTCCTGAGCTGCCAAGCGCTTTGGTCTTACCTTAGTGACTTCATTAGACTTCTCATCTGCAGTCACGCCCTTGCCAATGGCAATGGGCTCTGCCGTTAACACCACGTGGTCTGGACCCAGCATCAGTTCGTTCCGGTTGGTCCACGCTGGATGCTGGGGGTCACCCCTGTTCTCAAATAACACTGGGTATCTCATATCGGGATCCACACATTTCATGAATTCCATTAACAAGTCGTCGGCTATATCCTCTTCTCGGTCTTGGAACAAAGCCCAGTATCCGTCACTGGTTGCAGACATGGAATAGTTTAAGTTAAGCTTTTCATTGCACTTTTGTACATTTGGCTGTAACTTGCTAAACTCTGCTTGGTTGCTGAATTGAATGAATTCAGCGCTTGCGCCGCCAGATAGCACGAGTAATACTATCTTTGATAAATTCCTCTTTGATAAGTTCATCTTTGGTAAATATTATGAATGAGATTCACAGAAGGGTAAAAGATATTCAATTGCGTTTTCCTGCAATAACCACCAGTCATGGGAGTCTTCCTGCGGACCGACCTGATAACCCAACCCGCCTATAAATGGGGGAAGAATAAGCGAAGGCATTTAAAACCCAGTCTTACTCCTTCTTCTCCTTTTTCTCCTTTTTCTCCTTTTTCTCCTTTTTTTTATTTTTTTTATTTTATTTTTTTTTTTCATTTTCATTTTCATTTTCATTGTTTTTCATTTTCTTTTTTGTTTTTTTATTTTTCTTTTTTTGTTTTTTTTTTTTGTTTTTTTTTTTAAACGTTAACGTATTTGTTTGAATGACTTAAATTTTTGAAGAACCAGCTTATAAGCGCCGCCGCCACGAACTTTGATTGTCACTCCGTCACCAGGAGTGCAATTAGAGCTCGTCCAAATCTTCATGACGCTTTCACAGCATCCTTTATTGTGTAGCCTTACGCATCTTATTTCCTGCCTGGTATTAGGTACCGTTATGCACCCACTATCCCTTGCATAAGTAACCCATTGAGGTGTGTAGCCAAGACAGTACTCGTTATCGAAAAAATAGTAGTCCTGAGCAGCTAACCGCTTTGGTCTTGCACCTTCTACCTTAGCGACTTTATTAGACTTCACATCTTCCTTGCCCACGATTAAACGCTGTTTCGTCAACACCACATGGTCTGGACCCAGCATCAGTTCGTTCCTGTTGGTCCACACCGGATTCCGTGGGTTACTCCTGTTCTCAAATAACACTGGGTATCTCGTATCAGGGTCCACACAATCCATGAATTCAATTAACAAGTCATCGTCTATATCCTCTTTTCTGTATTGGTAAACTGCCCAGTATCCATCACTTGTTGCAGACATGGAATAGTTTAAGTTAAGCTTTTCATTGCACTTTTGTACATCCAACTTTAACTTGCTAAACTCTGCTTGGTTGCTGAATTGAATATATTCGGCGCCTGCTCTGCCAGCTAACACGAGTAATAATATGTTTGATAAGTTCATCTTTGGTGAGTGTCAAAAATGAGATTCAGAATGGTAAATGAAATCCAATGGGGGGTTTTATGCAATAACCACTAGTCACGGGGGTCTCCCTGTGTGCTGACCCTTTGATCCATCCTGCCGATAAATGAAGGGGGGGGGTAGGACGAATTAGCAATTTGAGAAATCAATATTGTTCCCGGATTTAGTTTTAAAAATACGAGGACCTGGCAATGACTCCAGAGCCAGTTTTATACCAGAAGCCCTTAAGTTAGCAAGTAAACCTCCAGGGGGCGACCCCGTAGCCAAGCTTCGTTATCCTATGGCAGGTTTCCAAAAAGCACTCTCAAGTATAACACGACGGTTTCAGTATTGTCCAAATGAATTATTACCAACAGCAGGCAAACAAAGATTTTTTTGCATCCTTTAGTTTTCGGCAGAGAAAGCTGTGCTTGCAAAATATATCAAATCTTTTAACAATAAGTCGGTCATGTCAGCCAATTCAACAATACTAGAAATCAGTTCATTGGTCAAGTTGGCCATGAGTTAGATGGATTGTAGTTTAGTAATTTTATCTAGATTAAAACCTGTATTGGCAGGAGAAAGAATTGGTGGGTTTATTGGAACACATATTATTTGACCTCTATTGTTACTTCGCAGTTACTGCGGGTTGCACTATTATCTTCCTGTGTGTGAGTATCACTATTATTTATGCTTTGAAAGTAATCACAATATGATAGGATGCACCTCTTTAACCTTTAATTGGCGGTAAAAAATTTTTAACAAGTCAACAGAATTGAATTCAACGTAATTTATGCTGAGTTCATTTTAAACTTTACATATAAATTAGTACCTGTTGTAATTTTATGAGTAATGAGTGAAGACTTTTTATCACTCCTCTCATGATCTTTGTAGCTCAACGAATTCACTTTGACAGCACCTGTGGGAGGTCCAGATTATATTCGGGGAATAAATGGGCCTCGGAAGCCGGACTTTTAAACATAGTGATTTGAAATAAGCTGGCTTAAAATTTTGTTAGACTTCGACACCAATCTTATTTTGTAAGGCTGATTTCGAACGTGATCCTTACCTCGTAAAGTTTATCATGGTGCATATTGTATCTAAAATAATCGAGCAAATTCCTGAGGATTTTTGTAATTAGGCGGATATGCTAGTCTTATATATTTCTTGCAGCTTCGGGTATCCTTTGAGGGATTTTGTGCAACTGCCGAGATGTGAAACGTGTAAGCATGATGTAAGCGTGATGTAAGCATGATATAAGCATGATATAAGCATGATATAAGCATGATGTAAGCATGATATAAGCATGATGTAAGCATGATATAAGCATGACGTGAAACATTGCGAGAACCCCTATTGGGAATTTTGGTGCGTGCATCTCACACGCGTCGAGTTGCATGATTGTTCTGATACCTCACTGAAAGAATAGCTCCGATCCTGTTGGGGTGGAGCCTCGTTGAAGATCCATCCCTCATAGGGTACAGTATCTATAGGGTTAAATCTGTTCACCTTTTCATAGAACTCCTTAGAAGATATCCCTTAGGTTACTTCAGGGTCAGACATTACTGTAACAATATATATTCAATATCTGGTCTGTATAGAGAAGGTAGAATAACGGTCCTTAGAGAGAAAGAATATGGAAAATTTTTTCTCCTCGTTTATAAAGGAAGACTTCGTGCAAGTTCTAGAAATAGAGCTCAACCGTAAAACTGGGCACGCCCTGGTTAGGGCAGCAGCGAGGTGAAATGAGGGCTGATGCCCTATTGGCATCAATGTTTCAATGTAGCCTTAAGTGCAGGGTACTTAAGGATATGTACCGCATACGCACCTCATATCACAACAATGATCCGTAGCGCCCAGCACTCAATTTTTCTTGAATACTACCATTGCACCATCACTAGTCTATGAGTAGCATGGTTAGAGGATGAGCCTAAAATATGAATTCTAGACTAGCCTAGTAGAAACCATTGACACTAGGAGCTCAATTATAGTGGATGTATGAATTGTGGTAATAAAAAGTGGTTAGACCTCGAATTCCAGCATGGATACTGAGATGCAAGGTAATTAGGGCGGGGTAAAAGTGTATGTTTCATGTTGGTGCAGGATTGCGACCACCCAGTGTATATAAGGAGGAGGTTCCTCCCAGGCAAAATGTTCCTCCCAGGCAAAATGTTCCTCCATTATTTTAGGTTCAGCACAACTTGGGACGCTAAGAACTCTAGAATAAGAAACATATTCGATTAGACTACTAGACGCAGATCCTGTTGAGGTCTAACAGTTGGTTTTTTCTCTTCTTTACACCAAGTAAAGGATACAATACTACTTACAATAGGTTTGAAGGATTTCCTTCT
This sequence comes from Metschnikowia borealis, assembly GCA_002374385.1. NCBI lineage: Eukaryota > Fungi > Ascomycota > Pichiomycetes > Serinales > Metschnikowiaceae > Metschnikowia > Metschnikowia borealis. Next base: position 26,690 of record NKZC01000140.1, read on the forward strand.
TGTAATTGGGCACAGAACTATTCACAATGAATTCTCCCTGTTACACTGAACAATTCCTGTTATAATGAACTATTTTCTGTTACACTGAACTATTCCTGTTACAATCTCCTGTTATACTGACATTATTATACTGATTTGGTATACTGATTCGTATTGGACCTAGCATGCTCACTTGCGCTTACGAGTCCCTACATCTTCTACTATGAAATACGGTGAAACAATTCTTAACACTTAATAGCAATTATTGCACTTAATAGCAATTATTGCACTTAATAGCGATATTAAAGCTGAATCTAAGTGGGTCAACCGTGATTGTGTCCCAGTCAGATATTTCTTCATAGACAATCATAAGACTTGGAGATCCCAAGTAAACCATGAACAAGGCATTTCTCGACTTCTCTCATGCCTTGACCCAAATTTCAACAGAATCCACTAATCCTGATTACTGGATTCATAAGAAGTTTTTGGTGTATCTACCAGGAACAAACTCAGTGACCCAACATCAACAGCAAACCAATCCATACACCACGCCGTGGATTATATCATTCATGGGCCAATCCATAGACTATAGTATAGATTATACCATTGAGTATACTATAGAAAATACCATAGACTATACCATGGACCAATCCATAGAAGGAACAAGTCACAAGTCATGCCATTCCAGTCTAGATATTTCCACCGTTCTCAGCCACCATCTAATCCCAATAGTCAGAGCTATCATCCATTAACCAGTGTCATTAACGATTAACCATTGGACAGTGTCATTAGACTTTGCCATTGGACAGTGTCATTAGACTTTGCCATTGGACAGTGTCATTAGACTTTGCCATTGGACAGTGTCATTAGACTTTGCCATTAGATTGAGTATAGGCCAATAGTTGGTAGTAAGAAGTCATAACCACGAGTCCTAGTAATTAGTCCTAGTATTTAGTCACTAGCCATTACCAGGACCTTTAGCCAGTGAACATGAACCATTGACTATTAAACATTAGGCATTGGCCAGTCAGTAGTCAGTAGTCATTACCAGCAGTGGTTCCGAATGAGTAGTCATTCTCCATTCTCCATTCTCCATTTTCCAGTACTCATACCGTGAAGGACTAAAATACCCACTGCCAGTAGTCACTCTCCATTAATCACTCTCCATTAGTCATACCATGAACAAAATGCTGATCAGAGACCAGTCACCAGAGACCAGTATCCACTATCAGTATCAATATCTGCCAGTACCCATTGACAGTTCCCATTGACAGTTCCCACTATCTGTATCTGTATCTGTATCACCATCCTTGTGTCGATCCCAGTATGACCGTACTCTTCCAGCTAAGATGCTTATCAACACAGTCCACTTCGCTTCAAACTTTGTAGCCTTTGCAACAACTTCAGTCATCCAGAATTGCAGCATTCCAGAATCTTTTCCAGCTTTCAAAACTCCCTATTTTGGACTCTGTTTCTAGACTAGTTCTAGACTAGTTCCAGTTCTAGTGCTAGTGCTAGTATCTGTATCCTTGAGATCACCCTAAGTTCTTCTCCTGCCGAGACATCTTCTCCATGGCCTTGAGCTTTGACTTGCTGTTTTTGGCCTTTTCCTGCTGCGCCTTGTACCTTAATTCGGCAGCCGAGGCGGCGTTCCCTTTGGGCTGGTCACCGTTGGAACTGCCTCCCAAAACGTGGCCTTGTTTGGCATTGGCACTGGCCCGCTTATCATGTGGTTTTTCTGATAAGCGTTCTTTTGAATTGCTTACTTTCTCATGGGTGTCTTTGGATAAACAGCTGCCCATGTTACTGGTTTGTTACTAACTAGTTTCGTTAGGCCGCGCCAAAAACAACTAGTCCGCTTCTATATACAGTCTGCTGGACTTCCCCCATTTGCAAAACACTTTTGCAAATCCTCCAATCCTGCAATCCTTAATTTCTTCCTGATGGCTTTCCTATACCTCTTCTGATGGATTTACTGTCCCTCCTGATACCTCTTCCTGATGCGCTTTCCTATACATGATGGTCTGCGCCGTGGCCTTGTAGTCGACATTTTCCTTCAAATTCTTAAACTCGGGCTTCTTGATGGCAAAGTCGAGCTGGAAGTTCTCTTCGTCTTCCACTGCCACCCGGGCCACGATGGCCAGCTTGTCATTGTTCATCCAAAGCTTGACAAATCTGTCCACTGCACGTTCGTCCTGATGGTAGTTCTTATAGATCGAGAGTAACGCCAAGTAAATCTCTTCACGGTCCTCTTTGAACTGCGATAAGATCGTGGCATCTCTCAACGACGCCCAGTCGGCAATCGGAATGTACGTGAATCCTGAATTGTCCAAACTCTGCAACGACAAGTTCCAGTACTCGATGATCTCGGCGGGCTCCACTCCTTCGATGGCTCCAAGCTTCTTCAAAGCCACCCGGTGTGCCACTTGAGTTTGCTCCACGTTGTGGATGCCGTAGTTTTCAACCAACTGCTCGAAAACCGTCTTGTCGCCCCACGAGTAGTTCGAGATGATGTTGTTGAGGAACAACTCGTCCACCTTCTTGATGCTGGCATAAATGGAAATCACCTCCTTCAACTTGGTGTACGACTCCTGGGTAAGCGTAGGGTAAGTGTGGAAGAAAATAGAGAAGAACTTGTTGTTGATAATGACATAACGCGAGTTGGAGTTAGACACAGCATTCTGCGACTTGGTGGTGTGGTAGAATTTGACTGTGCTCTTCCAAATGTTCAAGATATTGTCAAATGGCTCGTTGGCTTGTTGGCAGTGTTCAAGGAGAGAGGCAACATGGGGTGCCTTCAAAAGCACGGGGTATGGAAGTCCGTTGTAAATCACCTTATCGAAAAAGTTCTTGGCGATCTTGACGTCTTTGCACCGCCCAATGAAGGAAAGGTGCAACTCCGCCAACGACTTCTGAAGCAACCGCCTCTCGGGGTTCAGTGCCATCAAGTCCAACATTTGCTCCAATGAGTCCAAAGCTCTCTTGTAGTCACCCTCCTTGAGGGCAATTTTGCCCATCGACGACAATAATTCGTGGTATCTAAACTCAGTCTTCTCGCAATTCACCTCAAACAACCGGGTGATTTGCTCATAAGTGAACCGCTTTTCGTCGTACGCAACTGGCAACACGATAGAAAGCACGTTTTGTTGCAAGTAGAGTCGGCTGTTTTTGTTGGAGTTTACTCCGTGTTCCCAAAGCTTGATCAACTCATGTGGAAGGTTGAATTGGGACATTGCAAGGAACAACTTCCGGACGGTATCGTTCTCCACCACCGCATGGAACCTTTGGTCCGACACAAAATCCGCAAGGTTAACGATGGCATTTTTCAACAAAATATCGTTATGAAGCAATTTGTTTTGATATTGGTCAGAATCTCTGTTCATTTTCTGCGACAACCGCGACACCCGGTTCTTGTATGTGGAGTCATTAAGCACGGAGGCGTAATTCCACACATCCTCCTGGCTAAGTTTGTCTCTCACTTCGTCTTCCTTAAACAAGCTAAGAAGAGTCTCTAGGGTCTCGGATATGTTGGCTTTTTTCGCTTGCTGACTTGCCAACTTGGCGACCAAGTCCACAAACTTCTTGGTTGGCCCACCCACAATCTCCTGGGACTCTTCGGGCTGTGATGCGTCATTAGGAGGAAACACGGCCAGCTTGTTGGTTTGGAAATCGGATCTGGTTCCTGTTTTGGGGAGCGTTACTGTGGAGTAAGCTCGGATCTGCTGCTTGATATCACGTTCGGAATTAGGAATTATCAAGGCACTGGAGTTAGACCGGACATTCCGAAGAAGCGCCGGTCTCAAAGTTGACCCTGATGTAGAGGCAACGAACCTAAGCATTAGATCTAAGATTTCTTGGGCTTAGAAAACGAAAGTTGTTATCGCTGATGTATGAGTTTTGGCCCTGTTGATGGGAGATGACTGACCTTTTTTCTCGTGAAGGCGCTGCTCGACGGTGTACGGGTGTCATTCGATTTACAACCCATGCACACCCATTCCGAGTCGGTTATCCGAAAATAGAATACATATGTCTTGGCAAATCTGAAGCCTTTCTGTTTTGAGATCTTTTGTTTCCCTTTTTAGATACCTTCTCATTGGTGGTAGTTTATAGTGCTCACTGAGATAACAAAATAGTTAGTTTATAAAGGAACCTTTACCGCTAACTATAACTATCAAGTGAAGAGCATTTCAATAGTCGAACTAGTATTTGAACTATTCTCCTTTTAAATAAACTTTATGCTTTCAAAAATTATACTGAGAAAGCCATGGGTGGGGGGACCTACCTTTATATCCTGGGGGCGTCAATCACGAGCAACCCTGAAACTTACAGCCAGTGCCTGATATGCACTTATTTGTTTCAGACTTGCATTGTAGAGCAGAGGCTGTTTCAAAAGGGCCCCCTATCTTGACCTTGCATTTGCGTGCATTTGCGTCCCCTCCTTATGTACGTTTTGCAGCCTTCAGTTTTGAACATAAATACCGCCCTCCCCCGCGCGTCTCCTGGAGCACTATTTTTTTGAACAGCTCAATCTACGTTCCAATATTCTTTACATATTTTCCTGGGATTTGTTTCAGCATGGTCGGAAAGTTGTTTCTAACTTTATAGGGTAGTCAGAATGTGTGTTGTCTTGTTTGCAGTACGCAGCGTCGTCTAGCTGATGGTCCGATAAGCAACCAAAACACTCGCACTGCTTACAATACTCCATCACGTCAAACATATTTGCATTGATTCTCAGACCATACCATACAGTCTTGACAGAACTGAAACAAGACGTGGCCTAGATTATTATTACCTGTTCCCATATACGCTCCTGAATCCTGAAAATCTAGCATGGCAGAAACAAGCCCTCTCCTACCGAAATCAAACCCGGTCCCTTCATTCAATGCTGTGACCGGAGGCATAACTGGAATGCATGTGGAAAATGTAACCACCAAGAATACAAAAGAGAGTCCCAAAAAGAAGTTGAACACTTTCGATGGCGTGTTCTTGCCTACATCACTTAATGTGTTGTCCATCTTGATGTTCTTGCGGTTTGGCTTCATTATTGGCCAAATGGGGATCTTTGGAACAACTCTACTATTGGTGATGTCCTACATTATTAATGTACTAACCGTCCTATCCATCAGTGCCATCTCTACTAATGGTACAGTGAAAGGCGGTGGTGCTTATTACATGATCTCAAGGTCTTTGGGGCCTGAGTTTGGTGGAGCAATAGGCATCATTTTCTTTATTGGGCAGATCTTGAATGCATCTTTGAATGTGGTGGGTTTTATCGAGCCCCTCTTGGTCAATTTTGGCAAAGTTCAGGGCGATATTCTCCCGTTGCTACCCGTGTCGTACCTCTGGCAAATATTCTACTCAACCATTCTTTTGGCTGTATGTACAGGAGTTGCTATGGTGGGTTCATCTTTGGTGTCGAAAACAGCGTTTGGCTTATTTATTGTCCTCACCTTGAGTACACTCTCCATACCTCTTTCTGCTTTGGTGGTTCCCCCGGGCTATCCATTATCGTCGCCGCACGAGGACCTCAAATACACGGGTATCGCTTGGTCAACTTTCAAGGAAAACTTCTGGATTCATTTGACCAGTGGTGCCGCTGGCTCTGTCCAGCCACCTGGTGTGCCCGAAACGTTCAGAAACATGTTCGGCATCTTCTTTCCTGCCACGGCTGGAATCTTTGCCGGAGCTTCGATGTCCGGCGAACTTTCAAATCCATCTCGGTCCATTCCAAAAGGGACTTTATATGGGTTGCTCACCAGTTTCGTGCTTTATTTGTTGGTCATTTTCTCTTTAGGCGCATCCACTCCTCGGGAGTTACTCCACAACGACATCAAAATCATACAGTCCATCAATATCAACGGGATGATAATTATCCTTGGAGAAATATCCACCTCCCTTTTCTCCGTGATCATGGGTGTTGTTGGAGCTGCCTCGATGTTGAATGCCATCGCTGATGATAGAATCATTCCTGGTTTGGGATGCTTTTCTATGTGCAAGAAGCTGAAGTCGGAGAAACGAAGTGCTGAAATCAAAGGTATCATCTTTACATGGTTCTTGGCGCAGATCTTTCTTTTTGCCGACATCAATCAAATTGCCACTTTCATCACCATGGCATTCTTGATGACTTTCTTGGTCACGAACTTGGCATGTTTCTTGTTGCGAGTGGGATCGGCCCCCAATTTCCGGCCTTCCTTCAAGTACTTCAACTCCAAGACTGCTTTCACTGGAGGTTTAGCATCAATCATAGCCATGTACATCTGCGATGGAGTTTCCGCCACTTCAGTGATTATCTTCTTGGTCAGTCTCATTTTGATGATCCATTACTTGACTCCGCCCTCCAAATTTGGTGACATTTCTCAGCTTCTTATCTATCACCAGGTCAGGAAGTATTTGCTCCGGTTGAAGTTGCAGATGAGTGTTAAGTACTGGAGACCACAGATTCTTCTTCTATGTGATGATCCTCAAACATCGTGGAATTTGATTGGGTTTTGCAACCACTTGAAAAAAGGTGGCTTGTACATTCTTGGACATGTGGTCTTGTTGAACGATGGCTCAGCAAAAGGCGATTCTGGGAAACTGTCTTCCGAATTCAATGTAGAATCTTTCAAAGAAGTTAGAAAGCAAAAGAATGCCTGGACGAAGCTCCGTGATATGGCCAAAATCAAGGCCTTTGTGCAGATTGCCATTGGCCCTACCTTACCGTGGGGAGTTCGGAATGTGTTTTTGGGATCCGGTCTTGGTGGAATGAAACCAAATATCACGGTGATTGGTTTCTTCGACTATCACAAACACGGCGTGGACTTGTCTCTCATTTCCAACATGAATCAGCTGAAATTACGTCTCCCCACCGATGAGTGCAGAAAAGAAAAGAAGGTGTCAGCGAGCCTGTGGGTTCAAATCGTGGAAGATTTGATTATAATGCAAGCCACGGTGGCTGTTGCAGCCAATTTCCAGGGCATGAAGCTCCCCACCTTCGATGAGTCATGGCTCAAGGAGAAATTCCTGAAGAAATCGAGAAAGGAGAAGCGCTATATTGACTTATACCCCATTCAAATGTCCAGCGTGTGTCTTCTTGAAGACGGCAAGTCGGTGCTCTCCACCAATTTTGATACTTATACATTGATCTTGCAACTCGGGTCCATCCTCTCCACGGTTGATGAATGGAGCAAAAACGGGTATGTTTTGCGGGTGGTGGTGTTCGTGGAGAATGAGAATGAAAAGGAAGAAGAGCACAATCGGTTGGTGAGTCTTTTGGAAAGTTTGAGAATCGATGCTGAGGTCAAAGTCGTGTGTTTCGATGATGGTTCCTTGACGACGTACAACCTCATGGTCAAGGCATACACCGTGACGCCAGAAAACCAACAGGTATACACAGATATTCTGAAGGTGCTTCAGGATGAGGAATGGTGGCACAATCTCGTGGAAGCTCGACAAATTTTGAAGCAGATCAAGGACCAGAAGTCTAACAAAACGAACGACAAGCACTCCAAGGCTATTTCCATAGCTGACGATGTTTCAACGCGGCTCAGTGGGCTCACGTTGAACCCCAAGAGTTTTACTGACTCGAACATTGGAAAATCGCTCCGCAACAACAGAAGATACACTTTGTCCAATCTACATGAACAGGGCTTGGCTGTTTCACTCAATATGAAGACGCAAGGGGGAGACATGTTCTTTAAACATGACGATGCCTTGGAAAGCAGTGATGAAAGTGATACTGACCGGGATCGCAGCACCACCAACAGCAACGTGCAGTCTTCCCAATCGAGCATAAGGCGAGTCAATGCATGGGTCTCTCCTAGTCTTGATGGAGCTTCATCCACGGCAACAGAACGAAGTGAAGTTTTCCAGAAAACCCCAGACAAAAGCGGAACGACGACCCCTCCAAAAACGGCCACGACTCTCTTCAAAGCAAAGCATCTTAATGGCTTAACGAGCAATAAGCCGCTTACGAGCCGTTCTTCCAGAGTGAATCTTCGCCCGAATTTCCTGGCAGTCAAGATTCCTCAAGCCAAAATCCGGGATGACGAAGATGACAACGAGAACGACGAAGACGTTGACGACAATGGGCTGGCCAAACCGTCCATTAGTTTTGTTGCAGACGGAGAAGACGGAGATTCCGAACCCAAATCCAAAGAGAAGCCGAAGCAGCCCGTTTTGGAAATACTGGACAACATGGGGGAAGCCATACACTCGGCAGCACCCTCCATTTTGGGAGGGATCCAAGGAAACGTCGATGCATCTCTGGATGAAGAAGAAGCTCCAGACTCGGCAGTGAGTCCCAAAACAAGGTTCCAGAATCCAAATGTGCCATCCCGTTCTGCAGATAAGGATAAGAGAACCACCTACAAGCAGTTGCAAAAAGAACTTGACGAGTTTACCTTCAACGACTTGCCTGCTAAAGGACAACATTTGATTCTCAATGAATTGATGAAGAAAACATCCAGAAAAGACGAAACGGCGGTGATTTTCTCCACTCTCCCAGCCCCTTTGATAGGCACACACCTTAATGAGGAGGATTCGTTGGATTATGTGAAGGACCTAGCAATTTGGCTCGATGATCTTGCGCCGGTGGTACTTATGAACTCGCAGACTGTTACAGTGACAACGTCGCTTTAATACAGGATCCTTTGGATATTCGGACCCAATGTTTATTTTGGACTACAACACAGATGAAGTACTGTCTAAAGCAGAATCTTCTACTCCTCGAAGTCATACTCGTCGCCGAAGCTCATGCCTGGATTTTGCTTCTCCTTCAAAAACACCTTGATCTTTTTCCAGATCTTGTGCACCTTTTCATTCTTGAACCCCGACATTCTGCCGTCCAACTTGTTGACCACGTAGCCAAACATATTGGCAGTGCTTTCGTCGAACAACACCCTCAACCAGAGGAACGTCAACATGATCAACAACTGGTAGCCCGAAGTGTACCTAAAAAGCAAGGTGCGGACCAATAAATAAAGAATGAGGAAGATCTCATCGAAGGCAACGATGGAGGCCAAGAAGTTCGAGTGGTCGAGCACAAAGTTGACCTTGAAGTGAAGAGCCAATTGCAAGAACGAGATCATGAACGTGGGGATGATTTTGAAGATGGACTTGAATGTGAAGCCCCACACAAGTGACAACACAAGGTACTGGAAGTTGCGCTGCGCCAACAACGTGGAGAACGGAGGCAAGAATCTCAAGCCAAATTTCTTGGACATGCTGGCACCAAAGGCCATGACTGCACCCAAAAGCGACAATCTATAACTGATGGAGTTGACATAATAGACGTTTCTCAACCATAACACTTGCCAAGTGAAGGTGACGAGTCCAAAAGCAATGGAGAGCGAGTGGCCGGCGAGCCACACATAGAACTTGATTTTGGACGGGCCGGAGTTCTTAGCCACCAACCGTTTCTTGCGGTGTCTGGGCTCCACGGTATCGTTGGTGGCCTCGTTTTTGCCTGGACCTTTTTCCTCCTTCATGGAGAGTTCGGGTTGTGTTTTGGTCTCGGGTTGATTGCTGGGCTTGGTGGGGGCCGAGTCTGCAGGAACTGGATAAATGTTATCGGTTCTGCGTTGAACATTAGGCACGTGCCCGGAGTTTTCATACCCTGAGGTTCTTGCAGTTTCCTGGCTCATGATTCTAGTTTCTGAACTTGAATTGCTGAATCTCTTTTTGTTTGTGTGAATTTAAATTTCAGAAGTTCAATTTCGGAAGTCGATCTTGGATTGTCTGAGAGTGAAGTGTGATCAATTAATTATTGATGATTTGATTGGTCAACTTGAATCGACACAATTATGGAATGACTGAAATTGTCCTGCTTGGTACGGTGGATTACAATAGTGACGATCTCTGAAGGGTGTTCAATGGGGATGTACTTGGTTTCGTTGATGTCATAGCCAAGCGAGCGCACCTGCACATATAGGGGCTTGCTACTGTTGCTCAGCACCGAGTCACGTGCATTGCTCCCAACACCTCCCACCAATCACTATTCATCAATTTTAACTGGTTCCGACTATGAAAGACTTCCTGGGATGTTGAACTGTATATCCCGTACCCGGTATGGTATCTGCAGTATAATTTGTCAATGATGTGATGGTGTATGGTGTTTCCAACGGAAAGTACCTGCACAGACCAGCCGCGTCTAAAACATCAACAAGCAGTGGTTACTCCTACAACCATGTCTAAGGTACTCAGCACGGATTTCGCTATGCAGCCGGAGCTCAGTGTGCTTGAACGGCAGGTTCTAATGCAGTACCAGAGTCTTGCCCTCAAGTTGCACAAGCTCGCGGAGGAGATCCAGAACCTCCACAAAGCAACCCCTTCGGCAGATTTCCAATCGGGGCAAGCCACCGAGCTTCTTCAGAATATGCGGGGTTTAGAGCGTAAAGTGGGGTTGGTCCATACGCTTTTCCGAACTGCCGTTTACTCACTTTTGCTCCAGAACGAAGAGTCCAAAGAAGACGTGCCCAGTGATTTGGAAAAGGCTGATTAAGGGTGGCTTTATGGATGAATTGGTAAATGCAGGGTAGTGTCTCTTTCATTCTCATTTCCTGAAAAATCAAGAAAAGTTTAGAAATGTGGCATTTGGGACCTAGAGAATGGATCATGTGGTGATATTTCTCATGAGTGTGCAGGAACCACCAGAAAGTCAAAAGATTGGCAAAATCCAGTAACTCTGACTGGTTGCAATCGATCAACTGTATGAAATATCAATCTACCTGAAACAATGGAATCCATTCAAGTGGTTCAATAGAAGGCTTTGCATATCAAAGACTGGATAAAAGAATGTGTGAACGAAAGGATTAAGGATTGGATCGAAATCAGAGCTCAGAACCTGTGGTCTTTACAAAAAGGAAAAGACTAGATTTTAACCCAAGCGGCTTATTCCAGTAATAGCTGAGAGCCGGTGCAGATTTGGCAGAACCCTTTCTGATGAGTTCCTGAAGATCAATGAAGTCAATCTATTGGTCGTCACTCCATGGTCTGTCTCCAAGCTCTGAAGTCTCACAGAAATCCTATAAGGTTTGGTACTAATAGGCAAAGCTCTATAGCTGTGAGATCCACTATAGGTAGGACGCCACACTTGGAGGCAATATGAAGCCTACTCCGTCTGATCTAGCAATGGCCATTCCATAACGCCATTTCGTCAGTCACCAAGCACAAGGGGGGAATGTGATACGCCCCAAGTATACGAGAATGTGGGGGGTTCTCCCGCAAGTACTTGTCTAAGTCTATCTAAGACTATAACTATGACTGTGTCCATCACCACACCATATCTAGATGTATGGATTTGGATATATCTATGCTACTACTAGAGTATGGCTTTAGCTATATCTATACTACTACTAGAGTATGGCTTTAGCTATATCTATACTACTACTAGAGTATGGATTTGGCATCTATACTACTACTAGAGTATGGCTTTAGCTATGGCTAGACCGGTTGACTAGGCTGCCCCGGTGCCAACTACTTAAGAAGCCCGATTCCCTCGTTTGATCATCAACCAAAAAAAGTGACTCAGTACATGAACGTGTCTCGAGAATCTAGCAGTACCGTGCTACTATAATCGTGAACAACAGTGTTCACATATCCAATCCATACAACGCACATAATTTGTTCCCGTAAATGCATAAACACGGACAGCATAATGATATGCATATTCCACATATATCCACACATGTTTTCAGATACTTATAGTTATTTATATTATAGTCACTAATACTTACGGACACTTTGCTTTTCATTTTTTTTGCTCATTGGAATCCAATTTCACATATTCTGTTATGTTCTTTAATACATTTATGCCTTACTAATACTTTTCTCGTTGCTGGTTCCTCAAAGAGAGAACCGAAGCGGCCAGAAATTTTTTTAACCGTTGCATAGAAGCGAATTCCACAAGCCTCCCCAATAAGAGAGCATCTACCATAGGCATTTGAGTTTCTTACCCCAGTTACTTATGACGGCAAGAAAAACCTCACATCAAATGAATGTATGAAAGGTGGCGTGTAACGTGAAAACCTGGCACACATTGTTTTATTTTTCAAGAGTCACATGAGTAGAGCTGGCCATAGATAACGTTCTATTCACCATCGAATTCAGTCAAGTTGGACACCTTGAGACATTCAATACCCATGCAAGGTTTTGTTGCTGAGTACTGAGATCACCTTATACCTAAGTCATTCGCCATTCGATGTCCGTAGTTGTTTCAATGGTGTCAATGGCTTCAATGGTTTCAATGGCGCCAGTAGTCTGAGCAGTCTAATGGTTGTCACCAGACCGTGACCCGAAGTCTACTTCAGATATAGGGTTAAACTAGAAAAAAGAGGAGCCTAAAAAAGCGCGGGGGGCAGGTCACTTATATACTCCTTGTTTGTGTTTGTGGCTGCAAATCTGAAACAGACGCACCGCGTGCGTGAGGAATATAAAAGGCAGCCCCCACCCCATTTTTTGAGACCACAAATTATTGTGAGGGGTTACACATTCACAACATGGTTTCGCATGCACCTAGAAAAACACTAATTAAATAATGGTCTGTGTTTAATCCCATGGAGTCTTGAATACTATCATTCACTATGTGGATGTGGTTAGAACCCTTGTGGCATGGTTACTGTGGGTCACAACTATCCGATACTAAGTATACTAATATATACGACTATACTGACTTCACTGACTTCACTGACTTCACTGACTCCACTGACTTCACTGACTTCACTGACTTCACTGACTTCACCGACTTCACTGACTTCACTGACTTCATTGACTCCACTGACTTCACTGACTTCACTGACTCCACTGACTTCATGTTCACACAGTTTCATGTTCCCACAGTTCCATCTTCACACTCTTATGTTCGCACTCTCATACATACAGTGTTTTTCAAAACGATTCAAACACTAGCAAAATTAAACATACCTCGCACAGTCGTTCAAACCAAATGGCGTAATGTTTCACATCAACTTTCATTAGAATTCAATATTTGAAATTTAAATCTGGAGATTTGACTCATATGCACTACATTTGGAAGTGTTGCCGTATCAATCAAGGCTCAAAAGGACGGAACTGAAGTGGTTTCCTTGATATCATGTACACAAGACCTTGTGAGGGGTGGACGAAACTTTTTGATTTACAGTATTGTTCAAAATGAGGGGGAGTCGAAATATACCGCAGTTATTTAACTCCTAGAGTAAGGACTAGGGATTACGGATTCGAGAAATTTCGAAGTGGCATCCCCAGCAAAGTCGTTTGTTTTTTCATGTATAACAGATGAAGTGAAGTGTTGAAATCTGCAATTCAGTAAAGAAATATTAACTTCAGCTTTTCTTAGAAGTATCAAGAATACTGCATCTGAATCTGACACTGCTAAGGAAGATTCAACCATGAGCTGAGTCCAGCTCTGAATTTCGAGTCCTACTAAGTGCCCATCAAAACTTACTTCTGGCTCTGATTCCTCTTAGAGTTCTACAGTGGTTTGGAAAAATAAGCTCATTTATTCCTCCCTCAGTATTAGAATACTAGAGAAGATAGTATACTAGATAGACTGGGTAGTTGTGGCATAATAGAGTAGACAGATCATGAGTTGGTAATCTAAAGGTAAGCGAGGGACAGTAATATGAGTGTAATGAATGGTTGAAACTTTTACTACATCGAATATAGAGACGAATAAAAATGAGAGACTAGAGGTAGTGTAGGCTAATTATAGAGCAGTATGGAGATTAGTGAGGTATGGAGTGCTTTAGAGTATTTACTTGGTAGTAGGGTTGAGTAGAGTACANAGTATTTACTTGGTAGTAGGGTTGAGTAGAGTACATAGTAAAGTAATAGAGTACATAGTAAAGTAATAGAGTACATAGTAAAGTAATAGAGTAGACCCCCGCATTGCGGGGGCATTATATTATACTTTTCTATTCTTAGAACATATAAATATTCATAGTACTAGTTATCCCGGTCATAGGCGAGATATATATAATTATGATTTTGATAGTTTTTCTATAGCTAATATTCTAAAAAATAATGATTTACTTAAGATATATTGTTGTTTAAATACTTGTTCACTGTGTATACCATAAATTTTGGCTAAGTTACATAAATTGATCTGCTCTTTGAATACCTCTCTTTCAATAAGATTAATAATCTTATTGTTAGGTCAGTTTAAAACTTCACCATCTACCAATATTAGTTTCTTAATTTCAGCTTTTGATAGTATTACACGCTGCAACTATGGTTTGTAGTGGAGTATTCGTATTAGTTAGATCATCTTATATTTTAGAATATACTCCATCTATATTATTATTTATATTATGAATTGGTGGGTTTACTACTCTAGTTAGTGGTTTAATCGCTGTTGTATCTAATGATATAAAAAGAGTTATCGCTTTATCTATATTCTTTATTAATTTTAGGATTTTTCCCTATATAGAAGTTCTCTGAGTACTCAGATAGATATGAATCTACTTGATGCATAAATATATTAAAGAGAATTGGACTTACTAAAGACGTACTTCTTGTAATTTAGTATATTCTTTATTATGTCTTCTAATTTTTCCTTTATGAAACTTTATTTTATATTCTTCCATATATTTATCAAATATATCTAATAGAATATTAGTAATAACTGGACTACAAATAACACCTTGTGGAACTCCAATTTTGTTAAATTTTATGCACACCTTTAGCGGTATTATTATCTTTAATAGGATAAGATATAACTTTATTTATTATACCTCTCATAATAGAGTACATTTAAAGTAATAGAGTAGAGTAGTAAAGTAGAGTAGTAAAGTAATAGAGTACATAGTAAAGTAATAGAGTAGAGTAGAGTAGAGTAGTAAAGTAGAGTAGTAAAGTAGAGTAGTAAAGTAGAGTAGTAAAGTAGAGTAGTAAAGTAATAGAGTAGAGTAGTAAAGTAGAGTAGTAAAGTAATAGATTATAAAGATTATAAAGATTATAAAGATTATAAAGATTATAAAGATTTCTATGCCGGTCCCATTGACATACTTCAAAAGACCAGAACGAATCGGGACAGTCACGACTACCAGGATCGAGTCAAATTTCGTGGAGCAAAGTCAAAACCAGTCTGCTAGAAATGCAGTTCAACGATTGATGAGTAAAAATTCCCACTGAAATACTCAAACACTATTCATTATTCAGCCATTCACCATTTGAACTGGAAAATGGATCACTGAAAATGGATCACTGGATATGGGTCACTGGAAATGGATCACTGGAAATGGATCACTGAAAATGGGTCACTGGAAATGGATCACTGGATATGGGTCACTGGAAATCGGTATTTTGTATGGAAACTTTCATGAACCTATACATGTTCTT
>NKZC01000314.1:0-17963 GCA_002374385.1 Metschnikowia borealis
CAAAAAATATGAGCATTTACAAAGCAAGGAACAAGAAAACCGTATTAGCATAGTAAATAATTGAAGAAATTATGAAGAAATTATGAACAAATTATGAAGAAATTATGAAGAAATTATGAACAAATTATGAACAAATTATGAACAAATTATGAACAAATTATGAACAAATTATGAACAAATTATGAATAAATTATGAAGAAATTATGAACAAATTATGAATAAATTATGAAGAAATTATGAACAAATTATGAGGAAATTATGAACAAATTGACTAATCAATATGAATGAATATGAAGAGTGACCATTGGAAATCTTGGTGTATGCATTTGAGTGGGTCCAGCCCATGTAGTCTATAAAGTTGGGGGTTAAAAATATGATGAATTGATATGTCGGCCTGCATACCCCGAAATCTGCATATTCCAAAAAAAATTGACTCTTCAGAATAATCACAAACTCCCCCCCTTTTTCAAAATATTCACAAACTCTCCTCCTCTTAGCGTGACAGAGTGTGGTGCTTTATGTGTCAACGAATACCTAGCGTGTAAGGAGGCAAGGTACTTCGCGGGTATGCAGGCAACTGAAAAGTATAAGAAGCGCTATGGACCCGTTACATAGGACTTTGGTCTTGTAAGGTACAATTACTGATCCCTGTATATTAATATATACTAAAACAAAAGTTGAAATTATGCGCATTGCCATGGTTTCTCTAGCCCCAAGCAGCAATGATAGTATGCGCATCCACTCGCTCTAAAATGAAACAAAGAAAGCTTAAACCCAGAGTTTGAATAGTTTAACATGATACAACCCTAGAACTTCCAGGATTTTCTTTACTTGTTGGAATCCCACTATAACTGGTGAAGATCAGATCTCTCAGATCCTGCCGAGTATACAGCTTTTGTTGAGGCAAGGAGGCAGCATATATTAAGTAGATAAAATCTATTACACCCAAGACTACTTTTTTTAAGTTTTAGTAAGGGGCTGTCGCTTGACCGTTTAAGTTGACGACTAATGTACACGGGACGGTGTATGCAGGAAAGGAGGAATAAACTAAGTACGTACTAAAAATACACCTTTAGGTACTTTTTTTCCACTAATAATAACTACAGTTTAAGATTAAAGATTCATTGATGTTCTTTTTTTGACTGATTCTCATCAGCCGGCGGTTAATTTAGATTTCATAATGGAGCATCTTGCATAGTTAAGGCCGTGTTTTATGGTAGTAGGTGAAAAATACTTTATATATCAGTAAAAAAACCACCTTTGAGATGAAGTATGTTGAAAAAAGTTTTTGAATGTATGTTTGTGTGATTGTTCGGTGGTTTTGATTCATACTCCTTTGCACCAAATGTTAAATTTCTCCTAATGTGCACTTAAAAAAATAAAAAATTGGAGTATGGACGCAAAAATCTGAATTTGAAGATATCACTACGAAATCAAATCAAGAGAATTTAGTGTATTGTCTGATACTGCAAAAACAAGGTTTTTACCCCACTGTCGATTCATTCTATACCATGACCACACCTTCCAAAATGATTCATTTCCTAGGCAAACCACAAGACCTTAAAGTAGTAACTATTGAGTTTGTAGTAACATTCTGAGGCACTCAATCAATAAGTTCCATTTGACAAATCATAAAAAACCATATATAAAAACCATAAAAAAATCATCTAACTTGTATGGCTTCGTGTCTGTACTTTGCAGTGCACTGGGTTCCCTGCCCTAGTGCTGCTGTAACTTGCGCTGACTCCGATTGTGAGCGTGAGATGTCACAACTGCAAAATAATCTAGTCTCATCCGAGTGAATAAAGTGACCAGAGACTAATAAATTTGGGGAGAGTATGAGAGTGGGAATTAAAGATGACTAGAATCGTGGGAATTTCAACTCTACAGAAACTTAGAAATAAAGTAGACCCCAATTATAGTATAAAATAGTACTTAGAAATAAAGTAGACCCCAATTATAGTATAAAATAGTACTTAGAAATAAATTAGACCTCAATTATAGTATAAAATAGTACTTAGAAATAAAGTAGACCCCAATTATAGTATAAAATAGTACTTAGAAATAAAGAAGACCCCAATTATAGCATAAAATAGTACTCATCAGAAACTAAAGTAGACCAAAAAACCTTTATTTGTCCTACACCAGACTATTTAAGCAGAAAAAGATTTCTTTTGGCCTACTTTATTCTCCGATTAGTACTATTTTATGCTATAAATGGAGCCAAAAGTCTAATACCCCTTGAGGTTTTATTCTTCTCACAACTATAACACGCAGAGCCATGTCCATGCATTGACTATAATACCGTTGAAATCTAGTGTTGGTTTTACGAATTTTGAAACTTGGGTATTTGTACTTAAACTGGTAATTAATTTTTTTTCTATATTATTACTTGGAAAAGGGGACTGTATTTGGAGGAGTCTGGTATATTTGGGCATTATACAGCAGAAACTGGCATGCGCTATAAGAATATTCTCGTCCATTCTTATACGCTCCAGCTTTTTTCCCTCTTCAGTCTCTTACCAACATTGTCTTCTCCAAGACAATGCCTAGACATTAGATGACAGCTAGACAAGCAGTCAAGGAAGCTTTGGCTCTCTTTAACAATACTCTTTATTGTTTCACCTGTATGCAGTCACATGAACATGCAGTCACATGAACATGCAGTACACCTGCGTGTACTGATCCTTCAAGTTCAACATAGAGTACCAGAGTACCATAGAGGTTTCAACTTTTGTCTTGGTATATATTAATATACAGGAATGTGTAAGTTGTACCATACAAGACCAAAGTTCTATGTGACGGGGTCGTCTAAGATTTGTACAGCCTGATTGTATAACCCATCCTGCATACAACCCTTCCCCGAAGTACCTTTCCTCCGTACATGCTAGGTACTCGTTGACATCACCAGTACAAAGTAAATAATGATTAATTTCTTATTTTTTAGTACAGCTTATCATTGTGACACTTGTACTTCCTCATCCTTCTAATACACTACTATACACTGTATACTAGGCCACTACTATACACTGTGTATACTAGGCCACTACACTACTACACTACTACACTACTACACTACCTTTTAAAGTCTAAGTCAAATATAGTTCCTACACCAGTCCGGTCTACTCAATACCATGTGTCAAAGATACACTTGATAGAGTCTACAGTCTACTGTACGACTACTCCACCAAAATCTACTAGACCAGTTAGTGTACTACACACTACACTATTTTCTGTACTGTACTACACACTACACTATTTTCTGTACTGTACTACACACTACACTACACTTTACTTGTGTAAAAACTACATCGAACTCACCTATTCAATATTCTGAGTCTATAGTATCTAATCGTAACAACAGCTATATAAAGGCCAGTTTCCAGCAGTTGTAGTTAAACCATTTGGGATCCATTGGGAGTGCATGGTTGCAAAAATACTGGATGGCTTTCAATCCGCACTTGACACAAACTCCCCGTCACGTGATACACCCGTAACCAGTAGCCCCACTATAAAAGGGCTCCCTCCCCTCAACAATATTTACAGCCACCAAGCATAACCCAAATAGTCCAGCACCATACCAAATGCAATGATATATAAATAATATTTTTATACAGTTCAGATACAGTTCAGATACAGTTCAGATACAGTTTCAGATACAGTTTTAGATACAGTTCAGATACAGTTTTAGGTACAGTTCAGATACAGTTTTAGATACAGTTCAGATACAGTTTTAGATACAGTTTTAGATACAGTTTCAAGTACAGTTTCAGATACAGTTCAGATACAGTTTCAGATACAATTTTAGATACAGTTTTAGGTACAGTTTAGATACACTTTCAAAACACTTTCAAATACACTTTCAAATACACTTCCAAAACACTTTCAAAACACTTTCAAAACACTTTCAAAACACTTTCAAAACACTTTCAAAACACTTTCAAAACACTTCCAAATACACTTTCAAAACACTTTCAAAACACTTTCAAAACACTTTCAAATACACTTTCAAAACACTTCCAAATACACTTTCAAAACACTTTCAAAACACTTTCAAAACACTTTCAAAACACTTTCAAAACACTTTCAAAACACTTTCAAATACACTTTCAAATACACTTTCAGAGATACTATGTATGGACAGTGGGGTATGGTTAGTGTATGGTCAGTATATAAGACAGTACAGGCCTTCTACTCAGCAATCTTTGTGCGAGGTGCAGGGCTGAATATGATCAACCGAACCACGATGGAATGTGGGTGCTATTTTAAGTCTATACTTGCACCTAAATATTTGGTATCTACACGCCGAATACCGACACACGAGGTATTATTGATTCCAGGCCTTGATGGTTTTATCACGTGATGCATTTTAGATGATATTAGGCCCAAGCTCTTTCACACAGACTGGAAAAATCCACATGAATACACAGCAAAGAAAGGAATAGAAAAATAGACAAAAACTCTCAGTGATACTCCCAACAATTATACACCAGAATGAACATACCTACACTGTGGAGAACATAGAACATCGAACCTGTGGCCAGGTTGAATTCCAGGAAGCAAAGTTATTCTTATAATACCACCCACACCGACCCACTGTTTGATTCCAGTTTATCAAGGTCAATAGGATCCCATACTTGGCCAGATCAAATTGAGAACCAGTTCCTCGTGCCAAGGGGGATAATGTGCAGTGCCTTTAGTATCAACGTCAACTAGATTGAAATGTACACTAGATTATTTACTGGAATATTTAGTACCAGAAAATTATATAATCAAAATGCTTAGAACTTGAGTCTAATTATAAATTACTCAAATTGGTATATCTGGGGATCTCGAATTTCTGTATTATTGGACCGTCCTGCATACAGAATTTGGTTATCAATACCAATACAATGTGACTTTGATACTGCCACCGGAGGATTCTTGTAGAAGATTTCTACTCTATGGAAACTGACTTGAGTCTAGCGAGTATCTCAAAGTACTATTGAGAGCTGTATTATTTGAGATTATACGTTTGATGGTACGGTGATTGTGTGATTTGTATGTGTAGATGGGTGTAGGATGGTGGGTCCTTCGCTGGAACACGACTCGAGCCATACGGCATTATGTGCCTGCATGACCGAACTCTCCAAGTGTTTGCTTCATTGAACCAACCACTTATATCAGGTCAAAGGTCATGTCAGGGGGTCGGGTCAGATCAGCTCGTGAGAGATCGTGTCAGAGAGTCAGATCAAATGACCTTATAAAGTCGAGAAAATATAGAGATTATTCGTCGCAGCAATAGCCACACTGTTCTCCTGCGGATGCCACGATAAATGCAAAATGCTCTTTTTGAACTCGATGAAGTCGTTGTGATCGCCACTACCCACGCCGCTCATCAACCGCCTGCGTGTGCTTTGGTCGCTGCTACCAACCTTCCGAGACTTGAACGCCGATTTATCTGCCTGCAAAATAATCTCTTCCTGGTCATCCTCCTCGTCGAGATTGCTTGGCGACTGCGCATATGGCCCCGACACGGGCGGCGAGTCCTCATCGCCCGACTCGTCTTCGTCGTCGTCGTCGTCCTTTTTCTCCTTCTCGACGCTGAGCTTCTGTGCCTCGCCTCCTACAGCATTGGGGTAGATCATGAAGTTGTTGTTGTAGGAGCCGGTCATCACCAGGCGATTGTCTCCGGAAAACTGCACCTCGAACTTGTCGAAGATGGCGTCGTTTTCGTAGGTATCACACAAGCGGTCCCGCAAGTGCTCGTGCACATTGATGGTTTTTACGGGCTTCAGCTCCATGGCAAGGTCCCAGATCTTGACCGTCATGTAGTCCCGGGACACAATGTGGCGGCCGTCGTGCAGGAACTTGACGTCGCTGATGGACGAGGTGATTTCCGTGAAGAAGTTGTGCGAGGCCGGGTCCAAGTACTCTTCGAATACCTTGGCATGCAGATCACACAAGGAGTTGGACCGCATGTCCGATAACTTGATGGTGCCCTTGGACGACAGGTACATGAACAAGTTGCAGTGATTGGGGTGGAACTCAGAGCTGGTAATCACCTCGGTCAATTCCTCCATGTTGGCCGGCTTGATGTCCACGATATTGAACAGCTGGTCCGGGATATCCAAGTTCCACAAGTTGATGCGCAAGTCGTCGGACGAAAGGTAGGTTTCCTGGTCGGAGTTGACGGAGATGGAGTTGATATGGTAGGCGTGGGCATTGGAGTAGATCTTCTTGGGCTGCGCCAGAATCAACTTATCGTGGAACTCCATCTTGGGCAAGATCAAGTCCTTGACATTGAACTTGGACGACAACAAGTGGTCCAGACCATTGAGGTTATTTTCACTAACCAACTTGACCTGGCGCTCCATAATCTTCCACAACTTGATGGTCTTGTCGTTGGTGGAGAGGAGGTACAAGGAGTTGTTGGAGCTGCGCAACCACTTGATCTTGTTGATCTTTTCCTCCACCTCCAACGACTTCAAGTAGTCGAACTCGGCATCGTGGCTCTGGAACTCCGTGAAGAACTTGTACTCACAGTTCTGCTTCTTGCCCTGGTTGCGCTCGAACAACACCACACGGCCACCTTTATCTCCGGTGGCCAAGAAGGTGCCGGAGCTATCGAACTCGACGGTGGAGATGATATCGGCCTCGGTGATGTTTTCGATATCGCCTTTGTCGCCGAAACACTGCGAGAATTTCCACTTATGATCCATGGGTAAGTTTGGGGGTTTAATTCTGGACTGAGGGGATTGGTTTGAGGAGGGGATAACTCTGGATTTCGGGGGGGTTGACACCGGATTTGGGGGGTTGACACCGGATTTGGGGGCTTAACTCTGGATTTGGCAGTTTTGATTCTGGGTTGAAGAGATTTGGCTTGGTTGGTGGATTTGGGGGTGATCAGACGGTTAGGAGCACCAGCACGGGGCAAGCCAACGGACGGTGGATGATGGACAGATTCCAACGAAAAAGAAAAGGTCCTGTATATAACAACAGAGCTGGTGGGGAGGCCAAGAACACGAAAAGCTGGGCCGGGATATGCAGGGGTTCCGTTAGGGGCGACTTAAGGGGTGGTAGGTCCAATTAGCAGAGTAGAAGCTGGAGTGGAGGAAGTGCGAAAGAGGGATGAAAGACGCAAGCAGCAGACCCGTACACCGGGAAAGTACTATGGGGCACGTGACACACCCTTTGGCGAACCACGGATTTCCCAAATCTGGAAGGTGGAGGGTCAGCCTGGGGGTAATATGGGAAACTCGAGTATGGGGAACTCGAGTATGGGGAACTTGCATGGAAACTTTTATGAACTGTTATGGAAACTCGTATGGGGACTTGAGTCGATTGCTGTGTTAATACTGGCACTATACACACCATACTTCTTCTGGAGGAAGTGGAGGTTGAGTGAAAGTTGCTGGTCAGCTGGGTGGCTTTTTCCACGTAAAGTTTTTCCTTGACTGATCCTCTTCTTCTTTACATGCAAAGCCCTCTCAGTTGTCTTGCCACATCTGGATCAATTGTCATATTCAGACTGCATATTTAGATATGTTCTTTTATCTACTATGAACACACTACACTTGGATTTACTTGGATTTACTTGGATTTACTTGGATTTACTTGGATTACACTTGGATTTACTTGGATTTACTTGGATTTACACTTGGACAATTCAATGGTAGTACATAGTAAGACAGTCTGTACTCTAAGGTAATCTATACTCCACACACTTCTCTAAAGGTAATCTATCCACACACTTCTCTAAAGGTAATCTATCCACACACTTCTCTAAAGGTAATCTATCCACACACTTCTCTAAAGGTAATCTATACTGCCTTCTTAGTCTTTACCTATTTCATATAACCCATTTCCATAGGTATGTACTAAAACATAAAATTGTATGCATGGCATATAATACTGCTTTGGAAATACCACTTGATTGAGAAGGCACGATGTTGGACAAAAAGGGGCCCGTCACGAGAAGCCCAATCTGAGGCCAGGTGGGGAGTCTTTAGGGAGGAAAAGGCCCCAGAGAAACAAGAAAGTGCCAACTGATCAATGGGACTTCTCATTACCTCCAAGGCTACTTATGTACATTACTATACCCGCGTATCACAGTGTAAAGATGGGTATAGATAGTAGGGGGTGGTGTAGAAAGGAGCTGGTTGTATGTAATGGGTGTGAGGTACGGAGTGCGAGGTACGGAGTGCGAGGTACGGAGTGCGAGGTACGGAGTGCGAGGTGCGAAGTGCGAAGTGTCAGTAGAACTGGAGTACACTATAATGCGCTAGTACTGCATGAACACTGTAAGGTACACTCTACACAAGACTAAGTGGCACGTATTAATTGCCACTTGATTCAAATACTATGATTAATACCATTACACTTGATGACGTCACTTGGCAGTCAACATAGGCTGCTCCGTACGTGGTGTCACATTTCCCAATTGTTTGCTCCTCCTATTGAACAAGTGAACTATGGTTGAGGCTGAAAAGGCTGCTCAACCTGTTCCCGTGGCTGTGAAAAAGGCAGAGAATAGATGAGTGGTTGAGAAAGAAGTTTCCCCTGAAACCATTCCTCTTGTTGCACATGAGAAATCTGGCCTGGATGGGAAACCACCACCATAATCGTCCGCTTATTGCCGACATCAAATCTGTGCTTGAAGCTGGGAGATGTATCCATTTTTTTTTTTTGTTTTCAGAGGTAAAGTGTGTCCTTGAGGTATTGGAATAGACTAGACTGATTTCGCTTATCGAGGAGATTATTTCGACGAAGATGGGTACCGGAGCCGAGCTCATAACCACACAATCAAGTTACAAGTTTATTTATGTTTTCACCGCTTATTGTTGGTGTTTCTGGTTTTTCGACCGCCGTTCTTGAAGAAACTCACTTTGGCCATTTACACTTTGGCCATTTACACTTGGGCCATTTACACTTGGGCCATTTACACTTTGGCTATTTACACTTGGGCCATTTACACATGGGCTATTTACACTTAGGCCATTTACACTTGGGCCATTTACACTTAGGCCATTTACACTTGGGCCATTTACACTTGGGCCATTTACACTTGGGCCATTTACACTTTGGCTATTTACACTTTGGCCATTTACACTTGGGCCATTTACACTTTGGCCATTCACACTTTGGCCATTTACACTTTGGCCATTTACACTTTGGCCATTTACACTTGGGCCATTCACACTTTGGCTATTTACACTTTGGCCATTTACACGTGGAATGCATATTGTGGGCTACTATGATAGTCACGATTCATGTGACCTAAGATCGGTACAATATATTCCCACAGTCTTTCTACAAACAATATATTACCAAGCAGCTGATCAGGTCTATTTGGTTCCCTATATACCTACATATCTCATGTGGGCATGAAATACTTGCTACATAGCCTCTATTATCAAGTAAGATAAATAAAAGAATAATAAATGCATTCTAATTAAAGTATATAGCATTTTCAAATATTCACGAAGATGTAGATTTTAGATACAGTACTAATATAAGCTGTTATAGGCTAATAATTATAAACTGCAACGATGGAAAGGTGCTAACCCCATTTTCTATAGTAAAGCAATCAATAATAAGAAAGTATCGTGTGTCTATGACTATGACATGAACCAAGTACCCATATACATATTTTATTCTATGGCCATTATTGTACGACATGAAGCATTAAAACTCCACTATACTAATACCATACTAAGCTACACTATATTCTAGAAACTATGCTTTAGTGGGGAGTAAATGTGTTCAAGAGAATGATTGGCCTAGTTAATAACTACAGATGGACTCAGAAAGCTCAGAAGAGTGTAGTATATAGTATACACTGTAGTACAGTATAGAGTATAAAGAATATAGTATAGGTTGTAGTATGGGTTGTAGTATAGGTTGTAGTATAGGTTGTAGTATATTTGTAGTATAGGTTGTAGTATAGTTTATAGTATAGTTTGTAGTATAGGTTGTAGTATAGTTTATAGTATAGTTTGTAGTATAGGTTGTAGTATAGTTTATAGTATGGTGTCTACTGTACTTTAAGGTTCTACTCTAAACTGCTATCTAAACTCATTAGTTTGCCAGTACACATGTCAAACCTATGTTCATGTGAGTGCTTCAACTATGGTTCCTTCACTTCACTAACACTAAAACTCAGTTCTACTGACAATACTAACAACAATCTCCACTCAGAAAAAAAAGCTCAGAAAGCTTGGAAAAAAGCTCAGATGGACTCGGAAAGCTTGGAAAGCTCGGAAAGCTCGAAAAGCTCAGAAAGCTTAGAAAGTTCGGAAACCTTGGAAAGAAGCTCAGAAATCTTGGAAAAAAGCTCAGAAATCTTGGAAAAAAGCTCAGATGGACTCAGAAAGCTTGGAAAAAAGCTCAGAAATCTTGGAAAGAAGCTCAAAAAGCTTGGAAAAAAGCTCAGATGGACTCGGAAAGCTTGGAAAGCTCGGAAAAAGGCTCGAAGAGATAGAATAATCATAATTTTATGGAATACTGTACACCTCTAGCATCCGTTTCTCCTGGACCCCCGGATGCATATATCGATTTGGTTGTGGTCTGTAATCTTTGGCCACCGGTACTCCTGATACACAGTCTTCCGTGCAGTCGTGACCGTTTAGTATATGTTCTTTTACCAATATATAATAAGTATCTTTAAAATCATGGAAATATTATAATCAACAAGGTGATTTCATATTAAACCTTATTTTAAAACGAATGAGAATAAAGTAATCTCTCCAAAATATTCGAGTGATGAAAGTCATGGCGGTCTTTATTAGAAAGAACCGTTTTCAATAGTTTGAGCTATATGCAGGGAAGTTGCACTTACGGTTCTCAGATAAACTGATTTAAAATATATAGCTTATAGTTCTACTAGTCATCTGTCTATATGTATATTAGGTATATTATCTAATACATTAACTGGTATATCTGGTGGCTTAGTTTTATGTTTAGCTCATGGTTTTGTATCTCCTGGTTTAATTATTATCGTTGGTGTAGAATAACATATACCTATTGAAAGTATAGTAAAATAGTAAATTTTAAATAACACCATTTTTATATTAGTAATTCATGGAAAGCCGTATGATGGAAAACTATCACGTACAGTCTGGAGGGCAATTCAAATAATACGTTGACCCTACTGTAAATGGAGGATGATTAATAAGATATTAATACCAATCTTTTTAAGATTTATGAATAATATAAATAGGATATGAAAAAAAATGTGTATATTTACGATAAAGTGACAATAAGTTAATTAGGTTAAACTCTGGTACTTCCAATACTATAATATGTGTTCGAGTCACGTTTTTCAGCAAAACTACTATCTTCACGACTGTGTGCGTGTATTTCCAGCATAAATGGTGGTATTTTGATGCGAGGAAAAGCTGCTGGCTCGGTATTATGGTTCCCATTATTAATGTTGAGAGTTATAATATACACTCCGTAATCTGGAACAGTTATCACGTTACTTTCAATAAGTCACATAAATATGGGACTCCAGTGATCATCCTAAACGACTTATATTCTTATCTGTATCTAATATTATACTAAGAGATGCTTGTATCTTAACACCGTTGTTTCGATAATCTCTTATAAGGATATTCTCGTCCCTTCTTATACGCTCCAGCTTTTCTCCCTCTTCAGTCTTTTACCAACATTGTCTGTTCCAAGACAATGCCTAGACGAGCAGTCAAGGAAGCTTTGGCTCTCTTCAACAATACTCTATTGTTTCACCTGGGGCAGTCACATGAACATGCAGTCACATGAACATGCAGTACACCTGCGTGTACTAATTCCTCAAGTTCAACAAGTTCAACATGTATGGATTGTATATGGATTGTATATGGATTGTATATGGATTGTATATGGATTGTATATGGATTGTATATGGATTGTATATGGATTGTATATGGATTGTATAGATTGTATATGGATTGTATAGATTGTATATGGTTCTGTATTTGTTACAGTACATCACTACATACTCTCACCATATAAAGTTACTACATAAAAGCTTACCCATATAAATACATACTTATTCCATGGTTATGAAGTACTATGATGGGCGTAATACGGAGATACACTTTAATATGATGGTGGATTGTACCTTTATTCCTGTATAACTTATTTAATTGTTAGAGTAGTTAATCTTCCCTTCTCATATAGATAAGTTACTAGTTGAATAATCTCTACGAGTTATTAATTCGTCATATAAGCCACGAAGTACTTGACATTCTATTATTAATAGAATCTAATTCATTTAAGTTATTTACGCTTCATAAATTCCCCCCTCACATTTATTCATACCTCCATAAATTCCCCCCTCACATTTATTTACGCTTCATAGATATTCTCCATACTAGAATCATATATTTAAATTTTTTCCTTTATTGGATTTACTTATTCTAAAATCTACTGTCAGTCCTTCGCTCCTATATTTTTCTCGTTGATCCTTGTTACAGTTTTCCCACTAAGACTCGCACTCTTTTCGGACCAATGGACTTTTATTACATGCGTTAACAAAGTCAACACATTTCTTCTTCAACAGATAAAGCTCGCAGAATTCACGAATTTTGAATTGCTGAATAAAAACTTGCTGAATAAAAACTTGCTGAATAAAAACTTGCTGAATAAAAACTTGCTTAGCTATTTTTCCACAAGTACTCCACTTACAAACGGAAATAAATAGATGACGTAAGCCACGGTGATACAGGATTATACTTTGTACTATGCACGTTATTCTAGAACACTCCTCCCCCATTGTTCTGGTGCACAAGTTATTATGGTTTTGGTAAGTGGTGGCAGTGGCAGTGGAGGAAAATGGGGAAAGTGGAGCAGGAAGAAAGCCCAGGTGCAGGACCTGAACATAAAAGAGCCGCCAAAAACCGAGCAGCAAAAGGAAAATCCTACAATTGGAGGTTTTAGGTTTTGGAAAAAGTGACATGGGCGTGAATTACATGAAACTCCAGTGGATGAAGCTCAGGTGGATGAGGCAGTGGAGACGCATTAAGCGCATGAGGCCCGAGTGGATGAAACGGGACGTGTAAGATTTTGGTCAAGGTCCCAAAAAAAAAAAAAAAAAAAAAAAAAAAAAAAAAAAAAAAAAAAAAAAAACCTAAGGTCCGAGCCCCTAAGAATATTTTTTTTATTAGCTAATATATTCCACCCACAAGTTACTCAGACTGTTACTGTATTAGAATCGTAGTTCTGTATGTACTCTTTGAACGAGCACTTCTGGTGGTGTTCCAATATGAGTACAGTTTAGTGATGCTTCAATATGAGTACAGTTCAGTGATACTTCAATAAAGTTGTACTTTTCCAAACAGTTGTTTTTAATTATGTTATGATGTTTATAGGTTGAGAATTTGTAGGAGTAATATCTTACTTATTAATATCTTTCTGACATACACGTGTAGCTGCTATGAAAGCTGCTTTATCCGCTATTTTATTAAATAGAATGGGAGATACTTTATTTGTTATATTTATAGGTACAACTTTATCTTTATTTCACACTGTCGATTTTTATACTATTGAATTATTAACTCCACATACTAATAGTTATATTTTAAATTTATTAGCTATTATGTTATTAATTGCTGCTACTGCTAAATCTTCTCCATATCCACTTAATTCATGATTATTAGTATCTATGGAGGGTCCTACTCCTGTTAGTTCTTTATTACACGCAGCAACTATTTTTCTAATACCCTTTATATATAAATGATACACCTATTTTTATTAATTTAATAGATAATGAATCAGAAAATAATATATTATAAATTAAAAATAATAAACATATAAAAAAAGTTGTTTTTGTTTATGATTTTAATATTAATTTAATGCCCCCCAATGGGGGCGGGGGGAATTTTTAATAATTATCTAAAACTATAATGGGGGGGGGTTATTTATCTCTTTATTTATAATTTTTATATTTATTATTATACATTATTATTTACATCTTATTATTTTCTATATCTAAATATCAACCCTTCTCTATGAATAGTACGCACCAGAGTTAAAGCATAAGGCCATCTGCATGCACACAGTTATTGGTGGAATTCGGGCTTTCACTAGTACTTCAAACTCCTACTTACTTCTTCCTGACTGCTCATGTGTTATGCTAGTGTTGGAGAGGCAATGGAAGTTAGCGTGCACGGTGCGGTGCGTAATTTGTGGGCCTCAGTGGTGAGAGTTTAGCTCCGCGCGCATAGCTTACTACACCGTATTTCGCATCCACTCTTGTCACTTTTTAGTCACTTCAGTTCGTCATTTTTACGACTTCATTTATCAGTTTCTATTATTTAGTTTAGTACTTCACTGTTCATGTATTAGATTTAATGTTTGACGTGATCACTTAATAATGTTGTATTTCCCTGTACTAGGCTTACGTTTTCGGCATTCCTGTATTATTCTCCATCCACACCTACTTCACCTAATTCACTATTTCACCAAATTTAAACCCATTGATCTTTGGTTCATCAAAACTTATTAACCTTCTCCTCCTGTTTCTACTTTCCCTGGCTTAATATTCACCATGCATTTAATTATGTAGATTATGTTCAGCCTAGAGTCAATAATCAACTATCATGGACTTAGCACACTCCATGGCTTGATGTGTAAGTGTACCTTCTTTTTCTGAAAGCTCAATAACACTCTCAACACTCTAACTACCTTACTATACAATAATACATTTTATATGCTTACACTGGGTACACTAAAAGTCAGCCTACACTACCGTCTCTTTTAACTAGGTACTAGTCTATACTACAATCTCTTTTAACTAGGTACTAGTCTATACTACAATCTCTTTTAACTAAGCACTGGTCTAAGAAATTTCTATAGAAGTATGTCATCCTTTAATAAAGAACTAGTTTCATTTATATAAAGTATATTATTTATTTGATTACTTCTATTTGAAATTTCTTTTTAATTATTTTATTTCATTCATATAATCATAAATATATTGATTTTCTAATGATTGAAAATAGATAAAATATTAATGTTTATATTATTTAAGTTGATAAAATATTAATGTTTATATTATTTAAGTTGATAAAATATTAATGTTTATATTATTTAAGTTGATAAAATTTCTTTCTCAATTAATTTAATTTGTTCTTTATTATCAATCCTATATATATATTAATGATAAAGATAAACCTAATACCATAGGTAAATATTTAAAAATAGTAGGTATAGTAAATTCAGTTTGTATAAAAGTATTAGTATGAGTTCTAATTTACGGAGTGAAACAAATTTTCGATAATTTGAATCATTTATTTGAATACGATATAGATCAAAGTTTAACAACTAGATTTAAGGAGAAAAAATTACTTATTGATTTAAATATCATCATATATATTGAGATATATAGAACCTAATAAAGGATTAGAAATAAGTTAAGTTAAATCTTTAAGATATATGACGTTGAACGATTAGTAATGGAGTAAAATAACAATAATATTACCAGTCTTTACTACAGTCTCTTTAAACTAAGTACTAGTCTATACCAGTATTTACTACAGTCTCTTTAAACTAAGTACTAGTCGATACCAGTATTTACTACAGTCTCTTTAAACTAAGTACTAGTCTATACCAGGCTTTATAAAACTCAGCCTATACTACAGTCATTCGCAGTTTCACTGTCTAATGCTATACTTAGACATGTGTTAGATCCATAGGTATTCCAACCTATTGAGGTGTTTTGAGCCGTCACTGTCTAATCGTAACAATGGCCATATCAACGCTGAGACCCACCATCGCATGATGTTGAGACGGCGTTCATCGCTATTGTTCTCGTGCTAACTGGCACGCCCCTTTTCTCTAAAAGTATTTAAGTACCTCAGATTCCTCCCTCGGGGGATTCATCGGCGAATGAACATAGCAAACAGAGTACCTGACGTGACCGGAATCTAACAACATGCATGGCTTTATCTTTGAGACAAGCACATGACTACTGGCAGGATCAACCAACCACCAGATAACTATGAAGAAGTTATCTTTTTGGGGGTTGTCCACTGACTCGTAGTTAAAAAAAAAAGATCGGAATGATCTTGCGGTTTGAGACTATTTCCGGCATAGCCTAGTAATCCACTGTTTGTTTCCTTGCTCGAGGAGACGTTGTCATCGCAAGACTTGGGCGATAAAGCGTGTTTTTCAAAAGTCTTCAAACCAGCGCAACAAAATGTTTCGTATTCCTTCGTACAGTCTTTCAGAAATGACGTAATGCTTCACACCAAATTTCATTAGATTTTAATATTATGAAATCTTAAGTCTGGAGAATTGCCTATGTATTATATTTGGGAGTCTTGCAGTACCAATCAAGGGTCAAAACCGGACGGAACTGAACTGGTTTGCTTGCTTTCGAAGTCACAATTTGGTTTGAAACTGTAAGAAGGAGTATGAATAATTTTGAATTATTGCTTTGAACCATTCTGTCTTCTTGATTCGGAACATTTTGCTGCGCTGGTTTGAATACTTCTGAAAATCACTGTATCTAGTATAGTATGTAATTTCTAGTATAGTATGTAATTTCTAGTATAGTATGTAATTTCTAGTATAGTATGTAATTTCTAGTATAGTATGTAATATCTAGTATAGTATGTAATTTCTAGTATAATATGTAATTTCTAGTATAGTATTAATTTCTAGTATAGTATGTAATTTCTAGTATAGTATTAATATCTAGTATAGTATTAATATCTAGTATAGTCTGTAATATCTAGTATAGTATGTGATATCTACTATGCAGTACTTAACATTGTAAAGAAGATAACGCCAGATCCGCAACGACGGTTGCGGCACCAGGAGGACCTGTGATTAACCAGAGAGTAATATCCAGTGGATGACTCATACTATAAGATATTGACCTCATAGTCTCATCAAGATATGTAAACACTTCAGGGGAAGTGTTTGCGTCAGGAGTAGGAGACAGAGAGTTGTCAGTGCTCATTGAAGTATTATCAATACGAGATCTTTTGGTGGGTCTGGTTCTCGGAGGAATACCAACGATCTGCTCCCGATACACATCTCCAAGGTGTATCATGTTCCAACTGTTCACTCGAATCTTATTGCAGTACATTCAACAAATGAACTTTTCTTTGACTACCATATTGATTCGGAGGGAGTTCGCCTGCGTTCACTTATGTATCAACCTAGAACGTTCAAGAATGCTATTGTTTTGCCTGCTATTCATGCTGACGGCAAAACTTGGATTCTTAGTCCTCGGCGGCCGGTTTCCTCAACGACTTGCCTCCTTGGCCCTCTTATACGGTGTATCTCAGAAACTCCGTGCCCTCCTTCCATTGAAGTTAATGCTGTTGTGACTTCGGAACTGCGGGAGCCTCTTCTGAGGGATTCCAAACATGTGGAATCTTCATCAGTTTTGGCATCGAGGGAGTGGCATATTAAACTTGGGCATCCTAGTCTTCGTGCCTTTCATGCACTTAGACCTATTTGGAACATTCCAGTTTCGATTCGACATGTTTCCTCTGGGGAATGTGAGACGTGTGCTCTATCTAAAAGCACTCAACGTCGTCCGAAAGAGAGTACTGGTGGTACCGAAGTTACCAGGCCCTTTGAACTTTTGCATGTTGATCTTAGTGGCCCCTTCGACAATCCTCTTGCTCACGATAATTCACGGTATTTCCTCACAATTGTCGATCGTTTCTCCAGGTATACAGTGGGATATCCTATTCGCTACAAGTCAGATGCTGTCGAAGCTATTCAACGTTTTATCAATGTCTCGTTCAACTCTCTTGGGTCCTCTCACTACCCTCGAGAAGTCCGTTCGGACAATGGACGGGNTGTCTCGTTCAACTCTCTTGGGTCCTCTCACTACCCTCGAGAAGTCCGTTCGGACAATGGACGGGAGTTTCAGAACACGGCCTTGGCATCTTTCTTTCTTCAAAAGGGTATTTTACACAAATTTACGGATACCTACTCCTCTTTTCAAAATGGTATAGCTGAAC
>NKZC01000316.1:0-17821 GCA_002374385.1 Metschnikowia borealis
AATAACTACTACGGTTCATCTTACTCTTTAAATGATCTTTAGGCACATTCACACTGATACACCCTACACTAGTGCTACAGCAATAATGCCAACCTACTATACTACTACACTCTATACTACTACACTCTATACTACTACACTATAGTGCTTTTATAAGCACCAGTTTTTCTGGATCACGAGTCTGTATTCGCCAATCATCCCAATATACTAATAGATTAGACAAGTCACGATAGAGATACCAGAAGCCCATATTCGGCCATGTGACTATAACTAAAAATGTCATCAAATAGACACTACTACTACTCTACTACTCTACTACTCTANGTAGTAGTAGTATTATTATTAGTACTAGTAGTAGAGTTAGTAGTAGTATTATTATTAGTACTAGTATTATTATTAGTACTAGTACTAGTAGTAGAGTTAGTAGTAGTAGTAGTAGAGTTAGTAGTAGTAGTAGTAGAGTTAGTAGTAGTAGTAGTAGTAGTATTAGTGGAGTTAGATTCTTGGATATGTCTAATACTAGGAGTTATGTTCATTCGTTGATGGATTCTCAATAAGTGGGAATCCGAGGAATTATATAGCTAACCTGTGAATACCAGAAAGTTGAAGCAGAGATTTAAACGCCATTTCAAGAGGTAAGGAGGATGGATGAGTCCAAGTCACGGGGTATGGTGCCTCGCATGTGTCATGACATTCGTGGCTCGAAAGATACCTCACACCATGGTAGGTCTAACGTAGTATATTAGTAGTAGTAGTGTAGTAGTGTAGTATTAGTACTAGTACTAGTAGTACTAGTAGTAGTAGTACTAGTAGTAGTAGTGTAGTAGTATTATTAGTACTAGTAGTAGTACTAGTAGTAGTATTAGTAGTACTAGTAGTATTAGTAGTACTAGTAGTAGTAGTGTAGTAGTATTATTAGTACTAGTAGCAGTAGTAGTAGTACTAGTAGTATTAGTAGTACTAGTAGTAGTAGTGTAGTAGTATTATTAGTACTAGTAGCAGTAGTAGTAGTACTAGTAGTATTAGTAGTACTAGTAGTAGTAGTGTAGTAGTATTATTAGTACTAGTAGCAGTAGTAGTAGTACTAGTAGTAAGCATTGTCGAATTGGATCGCCCTAGTAAAACTTTCATATCTCGAGAGTATGCAAACTCACCCCTGCTTTTCACTTCAGAATTAGTATAAAATATAATATAGCTATAAACATGTTGTAACTCAGTTATATCAACTATACTAATTGGCATATTAATTGGTGCATCACACGTTTACCGCAAACTTTGTTTTCCATACTTTTATTTTCATTATCTAAGAAATCAATGTTCACATATTCCACTTTTTAAGTCTCATCAAGATGTGACATAGAGTTCATAATCTCATCAAGATATAAATACTTGAGGAGTTACACGAGAGCTGTTTCTGGGGTCCGGCTGTTTCTGGTGGTCTAGCTGTTTCTGGTGGTCTAGCTGTTTCTGGGATCCGGCTGTTTTTTTTTATTTCTAACTATTTAATGACGCTTTTCAAAGCTACTATTTTCTGTCCCAAATTTTTTGTTGCGCCCAGTTTATTTTGGTCCTATAAACTGTTTTCACAAGCTTTTTTTTTACTTTATTCTTTTTTTTTACTTTATTCTTTTTTTTTACTTTATTCTTTTTTTTTACTTTATTCTTTTCTTTTACTTTATTCTTTTTTTTTCTTATTATTAACTTTTTTTTAGGAGTATGGTTATCTTTTTTTTTGTCATATGGGCTCAACACTTTGTGTGGCATTTTGGTGCACCAATTAGCCTTAGTTTTCTCTGTACATCTCTTTTCTTCAGGTATAACTATAGCCTTTCTTTTACACGTTTCGCTCTTGATTGTTTCTTCTATCTTTACATAAGTATCCTTACCTAAAACTAATTCTTTAATCTTACTAATTAGTAGTAATATTATTAGGAGTAGTAGTGTAGTACTAGTAGTAGTAGTATTATTATTATTATGAGTGGTAGTAGTAGTAGTATTATTATTATGAGTGGTAGTAGTAGTAGTAGTATTATTATGAGTGGTAGTAGTAGTAGCAGTGTTTAATGGCCAAGAGTCATGGCACACAGTAATGTTGAATCATAAGTTTTAGCCCCTTGGAGATTATTTTGGGATACAGATTTTTAAAGTGGGCATTTTGGTGTTTGGTGTTCTGGTGGTTTGGCCTGGTGATTTGGTCTGGTGATTTGGCCTGGTGATTTGGCCTGGTGATTTGGCCTGCTGAATTGGTCTGGTGGTTTGGTCTGGTGGTTTGGTCTGGTCTAACAGAAACTGGGTCCGTTTCTGCAGTACACAGCATGGTGCGACCGAGCCAAATCAATCTCCACATCACCTTCCTACACACACTCCAAACGCTCTTCTCATAAATCACATAAACTCCACTCATTCCACACTTTCCACACTTTCCACACTTTCCACACTTTCCACACTTTCCACACTTTCCACACAACTGCATATAAACCCATCCATGGCCCGGTATAAGGATTTGGGCTCGTGGCGTGCCGTG
Organism: Metschnikowia borealis; assembly: GCA_002374385.1. Classification (NCBI taxonomy): domain Eukaryota; kingdom Fungi; phylum Ascomycota; class Pichiomycetes; order Serinales; family Metschnikowiaceae; genus Metschnikowia; species Metschnikowia borealis. The sequence goes on from NKZC01000316.1 coordinate 2,525, forward strand.
GAGATCGTTGCAGAGACCACGACGTCTCCGCCTCGCCGCACCAGAAGAGCGGTCCACACTACACTGTCGCAGCTCTCGCTCTCCAGAGAATCTGACCTGACCAATCTCTCGGTTGGCGATGGGATATTTGTGGCAACTGATCTTTCTGGGAACCTACAGTTTTTAGCCACTGAGAGTATATCCAGAAAAGGCTCCAACCATTCCAGTGATTCAACCTCTGGAACTGACTGCAGTGATTCTAATACGAACACTTCCAACTCCACGAAATCCAACTCCACGAAATCCAACTCCACCAAATCCAACTCCACCAAATCCAACTCCACCAAATCCAACTCCTCCAAATCCAACTCCACCAATTCCAACTCCACGAAATCCAACTCCACCAAATCCAACTCCACCAATTCCATTAAAAAAGGATCGAAATCCAAGACTTCTACCGAATCCGTTTCCACTGCAAGTGGATCCACTGGCTTTTTTGCGGTCATCACCAGTTTGGAGATGGACCTTCTGGGTACACCCGAGATGTGGGCTCTCCCTCTAGTCAATGTTCAGATGGTGGAAGATGAAAAAGAAGATAGGAAGACTGAGGAGATGGCAGCATCGGAAATGGTGCTTGTTTCCAAGAATATGCGTGTTGATATCAGCAAAATCACCAGGAAGGTGGAGATCCAGTCCCAGAGTCAATATCAAAATGGTCAAAATGGGGAAAAAGATCAAAGTGGCGAAAATGCTGAAGAATATCAGAAAGAGGAAAAAGCAAAAAAGAGCAAAAAAGGTAAGAAAGACAAAAAGAAAGGCCTGAAAGCTCAAACACATGACCTGAACACCCAAAAAAATGAAACCCAAATCCCCCTCTTTTGTTGTCGTGCTACTGACATTGATATGAATCATGTGTCGGAGCCTTTTGATTATGTGGAGTGGACGGATCTCTTGAAGAAAGACTCTGTTCGTGCAGTCTTCAGTATTAGAGAGAAGACTCTGGTCATAGTGTCCCCACGAAAACGCGCTGCTCTGGACCTCCTGGAGAAACGAACCTCTCCAAGAAAAAAGGTTCTGTATGTCGAAATCTCGTCGGAGTCGGAGGCCGAATTTGAGGATCTGGCCGAAGAGGACGATGATGATGGTGGTGATGATGATGATCTGGAAGATTTGGAGGTGGACCCCGAAGCGGTAACTTCACCGAGAAAAAAGAGAAAGACCCAAAAGCAAGAGTCCAAACTGAAACAAGCCTCTCCCAGAAAGAATAGGGACTCGGCCAAACGCACCGATGTGTTCCAGCAGGTGGTCAACGTGTTGTCGCCGGTGAACAAGTGGTTCAAGATCAAAAGTGGAAATACGCTTCTGAGATTGCCGCTGTTCTCGCGTGAAACTTCCGATGTATCTGACCAGCCTGAAAGCCCGGCCTCTGATGCTTTTCGGGAGCTCAAAGAAAGACTCCATACGTCTGCCCGGTTAGCACATTTGCCGTGCCGAGAAGAGCAATTCGACGAGCTTTATATGAACTTAGAAAGTGCCATAATGCAGAAAATGGGTACCACGTTCTACATTAGTGGAACTCCTGGAGTGGGAAAAACGGCCACCATTCGGGAAGTCGTGGCAGCTCTCCGCGATAATGTGCAGAGTGGATACGTGGACGAATTTGACTTCTTGGAGATCAACTCGCTCAAGCTCTTGAGTCCCAATTCGGCATATGAGAAACTATGGGACCATTTGACCGGTATAAAAGTGACTCCGTCCAATGCAGCACTTCTATTGGAGGAGTACTTCCTGCGGGGCAAAGATATCAAGAAACCACTCATTATCTTGATGGACGAGTTGGACCAGTTGGTGACCAAAAACCAGAAGGTCATCTATAACTTCTTCAACTGGCCCACTTACCTGCAGTCCAAGTTGATTGTGTTGGCCGTGGCCAATACCATGGATTTGCCCGAAAGAGTGTTTTCCAATAAGATAGCGTCCCGGTTGGGGCTCCGTAGAATGGCCTTCCGAGGGTACACGGAAGAGGAGTTGGGGACCATCATTGAACACCGGTTGAAAATGCTCAGCGAGACAAATAAGCGGATTGTGGAGGTAACGCCCGATGCCATGCGTTTTGCCTCTAAGAAAGTGGCCATTGTGAGTGGAGATGCTCGTAGAGCCTTGACCATTTGCAAACGGGCCGTGGAGATCGCAGAACGGGAGTTTTTGGACACGGAAAACACATCAGAGGTCCCGGAAGACCAGCAGAAATATAGTGTGAGAATAGACCACATTGGAATGGCCATTGCACAAACGGTCAACTCGCCAACATCACGGTTTCTCAGTACCTTGTCGTTTGCATCCAAATTACTATTGGTGGGCATACTCTTGAGAATGCGGAGGTCTGAGCGTGGGGAGAATACGTTGGGAGATGTGATGGACGAGATGAAGAATACACTTCTGCTCGATACCAAAACACTGCCGCTTTTGGGAGCTCTTGGCGATGACACTAGTGTTGTTTCGTTACTCTACGGAAGAGGAGATGGAGGACGTCACGTGCGCATGCACCACTTCAACTATATTGTGAATGAGTTGGTGGACCAGGGCATTTTGACGCAACAAAATGTGAGGAGTGAACGCCACCGGACGATATCATTGAACATTTCAGAGGACGAGGTTGGGGGAGTTTTGAGGAAGGACAAAGAAGTGGGGCACTTGATCTGATCTTTGGACATGTGGTACTTTGTCACGTGACCTGTTGGGATTTTGGTGTACGGGTCTTTCGGGCGAGGCTCATCTCCATCTCAGCATCTCCAGTTCTGGACTTATTACGGATCTATAATTTGGTACACATGACGTCGATTGATCCCACGGATTACGTGCAGGCCGAAGAAGGCCAGAGCCTTCAGTTCCAAGACCCAAAGCAGCAGGCCAAGTTTGAGCTCGGGGTGTGTATGGCCATCTACAAGTGGGAAGAGCTCAGCACGGCCGTGGAAAACTCCTGGGGAGGCCCAAAATCTGCAGACAAAAGAGACTGGATTTCCGGGATCGTCATTGATCTTTTCCAGGAAAAAGCTGTGGACATTGTGTTGATTGAAGAGACCTTATTGTATGCCATGGTGGACGAGTTCGACACGGAAATCGATAACGACTCTGCGCTTGTGATTGGCGATCTCATCATCAAGATCTACCGTGAGTGCCAAGCACAAAACTATGCCCGGGTGGATGAAATGTACTCTCGGTTCCAGCAGAAACAGGCTTCAGGCCAAGCCGCAAAGAGTGTGGTTATACAGGAAGACCCCAATAATCCAGAATCGGAAGATTCAGGAGACGAGTCCGAAGACGAGCCAATGCTCGTACAAGACGATTCCATGGACATTGACCAGAAGTCAGAGCCCAAAGAACCAATCATCGATGAAGATGGCTTTGAAATGGTCACCAAGGGAAGGAGGAGAAGGTAAAGACATTTAGGAACATTTTTCGAGGAGTTTGAGTTAGTATTAAGGAGACTGAGCTAATACTAAGGGGATACGAGGTAGGAGATTGATGGTCTGGAGCTTCAGGTAGAGAGCCAGATCAGTTAATCAATAGCTAGGATCTGTTAGATCAATAGCTAGAATTATGAGTTGGTCAGGTATACTTTCTCTGAGTAACATCAGTTTACCTTGGCAGTGTAGCACGCAACTGCAAGAACCATCCACTATGTGAATTGGTATACTAAGACTAACACCATGATATAAACTATAGCAAGTCATGCATAGAATTCAAAGTCGTCCAAGGCGCAAAGGGAACTTCAAGTAGTGGTTACTTTCCCATGAAAGTACGATTTCACCCACAAAAAGTACGATTTCACCCACAAAAAGTACGATTTCACCCACGAAAAGTACGATTTCACCCACAAAAATACGATTTCACCCACAAAACGTACTCTTTCACCCACAAAACGTACGGTTTCACCCACAAAAATACGATTTCACCCACAAAAAGTACTATCTTTATCATAGTTGGGCCCATGAAAGCTTAATTTTGAAGGCCTGTTTACGGTGGAATTGGACCGGTATCTTAAAGAGTGGTAGTATGAATTTTTCATTGAACAATTGCTAGGAAATAATACAGGTTTTGAATAAGCTGACGAATGATTTCTTTGACGTGTTATGGAATATATCGGCACCAAAAAGAAGAGAATCTGCAATTAGCCATGGAGTAATATCCAGTGGATCAGTCACTCTATAGAACACTGTCCTCATAGTCCCTTCAAGATATGCAAACATTTCAGGAGAAGTGTTTAGTTCAGGAGGAGGAGAAGAGTTGTCAGTGTCCATTGAAGTATTATCAATAGGAGGTCTTTTGGTGGGTCTGGTTCTTGGAGGCTTCTTGGTATACCTTAGGAATTCGATATTTGATTGATTTATTCAATACGAAAACTGGTCGACGTCTTTATTATATATGCATTACTTTGTAGTCTTTATTATATACATTACTTTGTAGTCTTTATTATATGTACATTACTTTGTAGTCTCCTTTATATATGTATTACTTTGTAGTCTTTATTATATATGTATTACTTTGTAGTCTTTATTATATACATTATTTTGTAGTCTTTATTATATACATTACTTTGTAGTCTTTATTATATGTACATTACTTTGTAGTCTCCATTATATACATTATTTTGTAGTCTTTATTATATACATTACTTTGTAGTCTTTATTATATGTACATTACTTTGTAGTCTTTATTATATGTACATTAATTTGTAGTCTTTATTATATGTATTACTTTGTAGTTTTTATTATATGTACATCACTTTGTAGTCTCCATTATATATACCTCACTTTGTAGTCTGTAGTGGTCTCTACTATTCTTTTGTATGATTCTAAAAATAGTACTCTTTCAGTTTTGTCGTCTGCTACTCTTTTCTTCACAGCCTTCTATGCCAGTCTTTACAGTATTCACCATCTTCAGCTTTATGAAATTTACTTGAACTTCTATAGAGCCGGCATACACGTCTATTATTATGTTTACTATGAGTATCTCGCAATACCAGACTCCACAGTATCCACTTCTCTGGTATCTACTAAAGGACGGTAGATCTGACTTAGTGACTGACTTAGTGACTGACTTAGTGACTGAGTTAATGTCTGAATTAGTGACTGACTTAGTGTCTGACTTAATGTCTGACTTAATGTCTGAGTTAATTTCTGACTTAATGTCTGACTTAATTTCTGACTTAATGTCTGACTTAATTTCTGACTTAATTTCTGACTTAATGGCTGACTTAATTTCTGACTTAATTTCTGACTTATTGTCTTGATGGAGGAGAATGGACCATACCTTCATATAGTCCACATAGTCACGGATGTATGAAGTATGGGCAGTAAAATCCCATCCAAGAAACAGTAAAAGCCAGTGTATGCGACCCAAAACCGTACATCTATCCTACGTGGGTCAAGATATAGATTATACAGTTTATGTAAGAGATTTAAAGGAAATAATATGGTGACCCATGGCGATTTCATAAGGGAATCCTGTATAAATTACTCAGAGTTCAAGAAGAGTTGTTATCCAGATTTAGGGTTCTTAGATGATACAATAGATGGCAACTGAGATAACCAAATATCAGAAATGATAGTAAGTGCACCTAAAATTTCCAACTTATGGTTTAGTATATACTGTTGAACTTGAGGGATCAGTACACCTGGGTGTACTGCATGTTCATGTGACTGCATACAGATGAAACAATGAAGAGTACTCGTCTAGCTCTCGTCTAGCTCTCGTCTAATGTCTAGGCATTGTCTTGGAGAAGACAATGTCAGTAAGAGACTCAAGAGGGAGAAAAGCTGGAGTATATAAGAATGGACGAGAATATCCTTATAGGAGATTATCGAAACAACGGTGTTAAGATACAAGGATCTCTTAGTATAATATTAGATACAGATAAGAATATAAGTCGTTTAAGATGAACCCTGAAGTACCATACTAGAGAGAATTATTGGAGGCTAACGTCATAACAATTCCAAACTATTCAGAGGTGAGCGCGAACGCTCAACATATACAGTGTTTTTATAACTATTCAAAGCTGCGCGCCAAAAAGGTTCAAACCACATTAGCAAACTTAAACAAACCAAGAATTCAAAAAGTTAGTGTTTTTAATATTTAATAGAGACTCCACATAAACACTTTATTTCGAATCTTTGATCCTTATTTTAAGTCATAAGTACGAACTTTTTTGAATAATTGGTTGTTTAATATGCAAGTGTAGTTTAGAAAGTTTTGGCGCGCTGCTTTGAATAGTTTCGAAAAACACTGTACACTACACTACACTGTACACTACACTACACTGTACACTACTACACTACTACACTACTACACTACTACACTACTACACTACTACACTACTGACTGACTGACTACTACTAGTGACTGACCACTGACTGACTGACCACTGACCGACTGACCACTGACCGACTGACCACTGACTGACTACGGTTTGATGGTGACTCTGAATACCAGTCTGAGGCATCAACGCCGAACTCACCAAGATAGCAAAGTGAACAGCACACTCAATGTTTTCTAGAGAGGGCGCCTCCGGTTCTGGGATGATCAATTATATTCGTTTTCAACAGTAGAGAGTAGTGATAGAGTACAGAGTAATATGGACGTTTTTCAGAATACCATGGACTATCTAGAGTAACATACATCAAGTAGTAGAGCAATAAATGGAGTATATACTATGGAGTAGAGTGTATAGTATAGAGTATAGTATAGAGTATAGTATAGAGTATAGTATAGAGTATAGTGTAGTGTAGAGTATAGTGTATAGATTATAATATAGATTATAGTATAGAGTATAGTATAGAGAATAGATTATAATATAAAGTATAGTATAGAGTATAGTATACTATAGAGTATACTATAGAGTATACTATAGAGTGGGTAGACGATAGTAGAGATAAGCTACTCCGGTTTCTCTCTGAGGAACCATCAACGAGCAAAGTATTGGTAAGGCACAAATGTATTGAAGAATATAACAGTAGGAGTATTAATCAGTAGGAGTATTAATCAGTAGGTGTTTAAATTAATAGGAGTATTAATCAGTAGGAGTTTAAATTAATAGGAGTATTAATCAGTAGAAGTTTAAATTAATAGGAGTATTAATCAGTAGGAGTATTTATAGTACCATATCCATAATTCCATAGTACATATTGGTATGGGTAGAAGTATAGCCCCAGTCCAGATCCCAGCCATATCAAACTATAACTCATATTATGTGCAGTTAAACCTCTACTTAATGCTAAATTCACAATGCAAAGAAGTAAGATGCAGTTTTGAGTCCTGGTGGTAGTACGGAACTTTATCTCTGGATATCTCCCCAGATCTGTCACCAGGTCTCATAAACTACTCTGAAAACTATGGTATCTCATAGCAGAATGTCCACAGACAGTATATTCAGTATCGGGAATATAATGCATGGATTTCTGAAACCACCACTACTATTTCTATATACTAAAGAACCTCAGTCTGATGTCTATAACTATCAGTTTAACAGTAACAGTCCAGTAGTGGAATCAGTTTGCTCCATCGTCATTGAGTCATTATTCACAGCCCCTCAGTGTTTCAACTGATGTTTCAGTATATATTAATATACAGGGATATGTAAGTTGTGCCTTACAAGACCAAAGTCTTGAGAGGAAACGATTTTATAAGGATACTGAGATGCAAGGTATGCCGGACGGGTAACACTTGCATATCACATGCTCGTGTTTCATGTATATGCAGGCTTGCATCCAACCAGTGTATATAAGAGTGAGGGTTTCCCCCCTTGGATCAATAGGGAGTTTCGGCTATTCCAGGATCAATAGGGAGTTTCGGCTATTCCAGGATCAATAGGGAGTTTCGGCTATTCCAGGATCAATACATACCATGATAAACTTCAGGGTAAGGAATACGTTCAATATATAGACTAACAGGTCACACAGTTGAGTTCTTACAGGATATGGACGAGAGTTCCATCATAAACTTCGGTGACTCTGCTAAACGCTCCACGCAAGAATGAAGAGTTAGACCTTGCTTATATATAGGAAAGGAAGTATAGCATCAAGAAGTATAGCACACTCTAGGATTTTCTTAGTGTGCGCCTTTTCTGAAAAGATCATTCACTGCTCACTTTCAACCTCTGAGAGCACTAAACTTACAGGGCCATAAGTCAGTCGCTGGAAATTAATGGGAACTTAATGGGAAATTAATGGGAAATTAATGGGAAATTAATGGGAACTTACTGCCAAACTACTGCGAACTTACTGCGAAAGAACTGCCAAACTACTGCGAACTTACTGCCAAACTACTGCGAAAGAACTGCGAAAGAACTTCCAGGAGAAGACTAATTGGGTAGATATTGTATCGAGTAGCTGGGACTTAAAAGGTGGTTGTTCATAGCTCTAGTATAGAAATTAATACTATCAATAATACTGTTTTTTAATTGAGAATGTCTATAAATGTTTAAATGTCTATGAATTCCCGGCCGTGATAGTTTTCCATCATACGGTATTCCCTGATCTTGACTCTCTTACATATTCTATCTCTTACATATTCTATCTCTTACATATTCTATCTCTTACATATTCTATCTCTTACATATTCTATCTTTAACATAATAATACTTATAATATTTTAAAGTTTACAATTGCCATGGTTTACTATGAGAGACTAAAACTGAATGAATAGCACGGTTTGGTACTATGAGTGACTGAGTGTCTGAGGTACCACGGCTCAGGGCTGATGGCTTAGGACCAGAATCTGAATCTATATTTATATCCAGTATAATGGTCTTGTCTAGCCTGCTCATAGAAACATAGCCAGTTTAGAATAGTTCTGTAATGTTCTTTAGAAACGTTTGAAGACCTAAGCTTTATTCGTTGATTGTTCCTTAAAGAGAGGAATCCGAACAGCTTATATAACTTTGAAGGGAAACGAGGCATCGAAAAATCTTCTGCAGAACAATGGTGATGGTTGCATCACTGTAAGAAGTACAACGCTGGCTTGTCCACTGTTAGGCGGACGGCGTAGACTTCATAATACCTCTATGGAGGCCTGTAGTGGATCTAAAAGATACTCTTATAAGACCAATGATATCTAGACGACTTAGAAAAAAGATGTGGGCCATAATCATTGAAAAGAGTTCAGGTATTGGCAGGTCTTATAATAAATAGTGCAAGGCAATAAGACAATATGGCTGGTATATGGCTGGAAAATATGGCTGGCAATATGGCTGGAAAATATGGCTGGAAAATATGGCTGGAAAACATGGCTGGAAAATATGGCTGGAAAATATGGTTGGAAAACATGGCTGGACGAGATGTCAATGACTAGACAATGACTAGCTAACTAGCAGTAGCAATTCCATAACATAATCATTGGCTTGAATGATTCTTGTATGAACTTCAGCATGTGATATAATGGAGGTAGCGAATGAAGAGTGGGAAATGGACACTCGAATTTAGACCCAGCCTAGATAAGACTTTTCGCAGTTGCATTGTTATGGGAGATGCACTCTCCATTGGAAAAGTGGATTGTGACGGTCTTCAATGGCTGTTGTTAGGACCAGAGTAGGCTCAAAATCCCTCCATAGATACGACACTGACTGTGGTGAATTCAACACGTTCGCTCCCTCGAGTCCAATACACTAAACGGTATTACCAGAAATCCACCAAGTGCCATGTAAAAGACAGAAAAAAATCACTAATTTCATGAGACTCATCTATTATTGTCTCAATCTCTCATTCTCAATGTTCTGTCCGTCTCAATCTTGTTAGTATCTCAATCTCTCATAATGTCTCAATGTCTTCATGTCCCAATTTCTTCTGTCTCAATATCGTCTGTCTCAATTTCGTCTTGCTCACGAATTGCTGAAGGAACTGCGGGGAGTATATGATCTGGCCCTATTGAGAGTGTTCAAAGAATGGAGCGAGGAGACGGAATCACGCTTGGTCAATTTGGGAAACTCGGGGATCTCCTCGAATCCGGTGGGGGTGGAGACGGCACTGGATGCACTGGACCGACTTCCTAATCTGAACTTTCGAGCAATTGTAGATGTGATATCGTTCACTGAGCCTGGGGAGCCCACACTGCTGAGCCGAAGTCCAAAGAACCTTTTGTCCTGCACCCTGGCCTGGAAGAGCCGAATATTGCTTGCTGCCCAGAGATTGCTGGTAAAGGCTATGTTGTCTTCCTGTAGACTGGCCGCTTCAGCCCCACCACCAGAAGAATTGCTGGTGCTGACGCCAAAACTCGACCATCCGGATGCAAATTTGGTGAACATCGCAAGAGACGATGATATGTTGCCCATGATCGTCTTGTCCCCGGAAACGTAGCTCCGAATGGTGTCTGCACCTGCATAGACGTCCCATCCTACCACGCCTGCCAACCACCCCAACGACTCGCTATTCCACGAAAGTGAAAGTGTGTGTACGGGTGTTTCGGGCCACAGATCGTAGTGGAGAAATCTCTTATCCTTGGCAACTTTGCTTTGAAGATCACATCGCCCTATAGCTTGCGCGACTGCATACAACTCCTCCGCTGTCTTCTCTCCACGTTTACACCAGAGATCGCCAAGCAGCTGCTTCAAAAAAGGAATGAAAATCACCACGATGATATGAAGCAGGCCCGTTCCTCCCCAGGTTTCGCTAATAGGAGTTTCCTGTGGCCACTTCTGCTTCCTTTGCTCAGACATCCCTGCGGGAGGAACCGGTGTCAAGGCCCCATCCTCTGAACCCTCTTCCTGTATACTTTCCATAGAATCCAAAGAATTCAAAGAGTTTAAGGAATTTTGTAAGCTGTCCTTGAAGGGAGTTTCGATTTTATCTTCTTCTCCCTCCAAATTCTCCTCCTCTATTTCCTTAGGTTCTCTCTCTATGGTCTCCACTTCACATAAAGTCGATTGCGAAAAGTAGCACTGCGAGAGGTCATGTACAGTGGTCCAGATCTGATCATACATAGCTTCATTTTCCAAGAAGGTCACTAGCAACATTCGAGCCAGAGTGGGGTGTTTGGTCACGGTACTGCATAGAGCACGGAGTAGAAGCGCCAAGAGTTGTGGATGGCTTGGGTTGGCCACGAGAAATGGTTTGGTGGAAAAGGCTGATACCACTGAATTGACTAGTGTGCAGGCGCGATATGAGATTCCTGCCCCCGGATTAATGTTGGCTAGCTTGTGTCCTGCATGGTCTGTGCCGGGGATCTGGGTGGAGGTGCATGGAATGATGTTGTATAAGAGCTCCGTGAGCCTGGGTAGAAGGAATTGCCTGATTGGGAGTGCTGTGTACTTGGACACTGTTTGCGGCGGTGGGGCCAATGTCAAGAGGATCCTGCATACATGTATCACTGCAAAGTCTCGAGTGGAAACAGGGCCTCCCACCCGAAATTCGGGGGGAAACTGCTCCATAAACTGCTCCTGCATGGGAAGGAGAAACTGTCTGTTTAGCGATTCTTTTCCAGAAAGATCCACCAAGAAACAGCTCGCTAGCTTGACCGAATGCGCATACTCGGGCCGGTCATAGTATGCATAGATGTGGTATAATACACACGGAACCAATTTCACTGCTAGTCGTGCAGCCACCAGTTCCTGGAAGGTGGTATTATTTTCGTAGAGTTCCCGGAGAATAAGCATGGCTGAAAGGGTTAGAGGGCCCGGGTTTTGATGCACTTCGGAAGAATCCGTGCTAGAATCACCATTTTCGGCCACGAACGGACTGCGTAGAATCGCCAAAAGATGACTGGCTATAAATGAAAGGTCGTGTGCCGTGCTGAGCCTGCTGAAGTGGTCGCTGACCATGTTGGTGCTGCTTTGCTGGGATACAAGCAGCTGATGATGATGTGGGACTGTATATAGTACAATACTGGCCAAAAGCTGCCCACACATTAACACGTAGGAGTGCCGTAAGACTAACGTGGAGCCCAGCAAATTTTCTAGTCCGGAATCTCCTCGTGATACACGGCCCGCCCTGCACACAATGTTGGTGAGACTGCACACAAGCAGACTCGTCTTGGCCCTTCCCAAAGAAGTGACCAAGAGGGACAAGAAAATATTTCCAGTCTGTTTAAGCTGGCCGGGTGTCTCGTAAAATTGCCTCGATGTAAGCACAAGAAGAAGCCGGATGATGTCAGCACGGGAAATGTCGCTTTGAATGTCAGGACGTGCATACAGGCCGGGTTTCCCAAGGCCAACCTCCCATATTTCCTCTTCACCGCTTCCGAGCAAGTTATCCACCAAAGCCCGGATAAGTGCAGGAGCTAGAGCATCGGGGGAAGAAGAGCACGGCTTGAACCTGGAGTCCGGATGATTTCTGGTGTACTGGTTTTTGTTGGCGAACAGCATAGGGTCGAAATCATGGACCAAAAATACCCTTCTTTCGATGCGTTCATAATCAGGCATCTCAAACAAAAACGGCAAGATCTTGGAGAGCATCCGGGCACAGTTCAGAAAAATCGAGCCTTTCTGGCCATGCACTAGAGCATTTCCAAGCACGTGCACCAAAGTCAAGAAGTTCGGGAGGTTATGGTCTCTCATGGTTTGAATATCGTAAGGCGTTAGTAGGTCGAACACGTGCAGCGCCGCCGTGGGCCACAGCCAGAACACGTGCCAGTAGTCAACATCGTCTTTAAGTATTAGTCTGCCCTGACCAAGCTTGAAAAAGTGGTTTTTGAAGCGGATTTTTTCCTCGGGCGTATTCATGGCGCCACACAGAACTCTCGCGGGTTATGCACTGGAGTATTCGGGAGAAAGTAGTCCGGGGATGTGGGGTAAGAGCTGGGATAGATGAGCCCTTATGGTGCGAGTGGAGGTGAGAGCGATATGCGCGCACGTGACCCGAACTGGACATACCATTTGTCCACGCAAACAACAGATTATAATATTTGTACTTTAGTTTTGGGTATTTTTAGATAGTGTGGTGGGTTTTGTAGGGTACTGTATATAGGGGGAGATTATTTATGGTCTTTTGGTGAAAACGTCTGGAGTTTTTTAAAGGTGTGCTGTGATGGTTGGACTGACTAAGGTATGTTCTGTTGAACTTGAGGAATCAGTACACGCAGGTATACTGCATGTTCATGTGACTATATACAGAAGAAACAATAAAGAGTATTGTTAAAGAGAGGCGAAACCTCTCTGAGTGCTCGTCTAAGCTCTCGTCTAGCTCTCGTCTAATCTTTGGGCATGTCTTGGAGAAGACAATGTCAGTAAGAGACTGAAGACGGAGAAAAGCTGGAGCGTATAAGAATGGACGAGAATATTTTTATAAGAGATCATCGAAACAGCTGTGTTGAGATAAAAGGATTTCCTGGTATAATATTAGATACAGATAAGAATATAAGTCGTTTAGGATGATCACTGGAGTCCCACACTTACGTGACTTATTGAAAGTAACGTGATAACTGTTCCAGATTACGGGAGTGTATATTACAACTCTCAACATGTTCTGCACCGGGCGCACGGGCCTATAATAACCGTATATGTTGAGAGAACCAGTCAAAGAGACAAAAAAGACAACTACTAGTTATTTATTATAGCAATTATTCCCTATAGCAATTATTCTGTTATTTATTATTTTTTATTTGTGATTTTTTATTTGTTATTTTTTATTTGTGATTTGTGATTTGTTATTTTTTATTGTGATTTGTGATTTGTGATTTGTGATTTGTGATTTGTGATTTGTGATTTGTTATTTGTTATTCTGTATTGGAAAGGATTAGGTGTGTTGCACCCATACTGCTACAGAACGCACCCCAAATGGAGAAGTAGTAGACTGGATACTGTACAATAGTATGATAAAATACAATTTCTTAGTTGTGTAAATGGTCACCAAGTGAATGATAAATGGTCACCAAGTGAATGATAAATGGTGAATGATAAATAGTGTAAGTGTGAATGATAAATAGTGTAAGTGTGAATGATAGAAAGTGTGTGAATAATAAAATGTAAGTGCGGATGATAAATAGAGCAAGTGCGAATAATAGTGTATGCGAATAATAGTGTACAGTGTTTTTAAAAGTATTCAAACTAGCGCAACAAATGTTTCGCACCTTCGCAGTCTTTCAAACCAAATGGCGTAATGTTTCACACCAAGTCTCATTAGAATCCAATATTCTGAAATCTTAAATCTGGAGGATGGCCTCATATGTACTACATTTGGGAGTCTTGCAGCACTAATCAAGGGTCAAAACGGATGGAACTGAGGTGGAAGGGGTAAGAAACTTTTTGAATTATTGGGTTGTTTCATTTTGTTCCGCTGCTTTGAATATTTTTGAAAAACACTGTAAGTGCAAATGATAAAAGGCGCAAATGAAAAAAAAGTAGGTGCAAATGACAAATAGTAAATGCAAATGACAAATAGTAAGTGACAAATAGTAAGTGACAAATAGTAAGTGACAAATAGTAAGTGACAAATAGTAAGTGACAAATAGTGTAAGTGCGAAAGATAAAAGTGTGATTGGGTGGTGTGAGAAATTTAAGCAGTGAGTAATTGGTGAGAATTGGAGCATTGAATAGTGTATATATTTTATGTCATGGCTGGAGAAGAATGGCTTTCTCTTTGAGCATATGCCTCTGTGTCCCCCAAACCAGAGTCTGAATTATAGCAAAGCAACAGATGTCACATTCTCCACCTTTTCTCCAAGCTTCCCATAGGCCGTTTGGTCTGGGGCACTTGGCACAGTGGAAGAACAAATCTCGTTCAATGGAACAATCAAAGCATTGCAAGCAAAAACACAGGTCAAAAGTTTAAGGAAATTCATGGTAAGGTAATTTGGTAAGTAAAAATTTATTCAGGAAACTGGGGGATATTATATACCCCATATTTTAGTATGGCATATTGAAAACCTCTGTGAGAGATATGATATGAGCCTACTATTCTTCTATTTTGATACCGTTCAGCAACGTGTCAGCCAGACACCACCAGAGATTCTGTAGCCACAAGGACACTTCTGGAGTAGGAAATTCGACCCAGACGCTCAGTCAGATACCGACTCGATTTACAAATAATTACTTCTTGTGAAATTGTCCAGTACACGACCATATGTCTACATCTGTCTCATTAGTTGCCAAGTGGCTAGTGTAATCTAGATTATATATAGACACATTGCTTCCTATTTTCGCCCTTCCTGCATCCAGTGGCCTCCACATCTTGAATCTCTTGAACGAAGGCTCCGTGGCCCCTCCGGACTATAGTCTAAATGGTCCAGGCTCAACTCTGTTTCAACACTACACTATACTACTACACTATACTACTACACTATACTACTACACTATACTACTACACTATACTACTACACTATACTACTACACTA